>SJJU01059947.1:0-10682 GCA_012932125.1 Conopomorpha cramerella
TTCCTCCTCAGTACTGTACACACTGAAACCTCAGGAACCCTAAGAGCAACCTCGCTCGCGGCGAAAAAAAAACGCAATGGCCGTTCAACTTGAAAACAACAATTTCCCGCCACCCCGTCGTCATCGTCGGTGTATTGAAAATAGTCGTAACGTGACACACGACACCGATTCCGCACGACACGTTATCGCGTTGACACGTGAGCGGGGTACGTGAGTGACGTCGTGTTTTTTTTCGCGACGCCCCATAGTGCGTGAAACGATTTGTGATTTATTTTTATGAAGTAGAAGGGACTTCTGTGGTGTAGTGGTTCACTTGGATGTCGAATCGGGAGATTGCGGATTCGAAACCACTTCCAAAGGAGGTTGTCAATTCGTCTGTATTTTTGTATGTTTGTTACGTCAAAACTTATCACTAGATGAACCGATTTGTATGATTCTCTTTTTAATTTGAGCCTTCTATCACGCCTATGTTATTCTAGGACGACCTCTACTCACGGCTCCATGTTAATTTTAATAAATACACTTCACGCCTTTTAATCCCAAAGCGGGGTAGGCAGAGGCACTTGCTAAAGCAAATGCGCACGGTTCACCAAGCATATTTAACCCAACGTGACAGGGGGTGAGCCCATTTTTAATTTTATTCTCTTTCTTTTTTCTAAAGTACAAATTACAGTAATATTAATATCATTAAAGGGGCAAATCCCAAAAATCGCCACACTTGGCAGGCGGTTTGGCGATCGCAGTGGTTTTATGGTTTAACTCACAGAGAGCGCTGCTGCGCGTCTTCTGCGGAGCTCCATTAGTCGTCTCTTACGATATGCTAGACTGAAAAAGTTGGGCTGGAGTACACGTGTATTCTATTCGCCGTCACCACACGTAGAGAGGTTATTTGCATTCCTCGGCAAGTTACGGTAAACGTTCGGGGAGGCTCTCCTCCAGCAGTGGACGTTATGTGACAGACGATGAAAACTATATAAATCGTACAAGTCCAGCCGCATTCACCACACGACTAAACCACGTTCACTAAACACCGTACTAACAAAGCCACGGTAAGTTACAATGTAGAATTTACGCGACAGAAATCGCATTATCTTAAAGTAGAAGTAGAACGAGCAGTTTTATAGTTGACACCAATGCCAAATTCGTGCAGCTCGCGCTTGGCCGGTTTCCATATTGCCATTAGTGATGTGACGTTTCGGACTGGCTTTCGGAAAGTTTCAAGTTTATAATCAATTTAGTGAACTTTTTTTTTAAGCTTTTTCGGTTTCTCTGTTTTTGAGAC
Organism: Conopomorpha cramerella; assembly: GCA_012932125.1. NCBI lineage: Eukaryota > Metazoa > Arthropoda > Insecta > Lepidoptera > Gracillariidae > Conopomorpha > Conopomorpha cramerella. The sequence continues at coordinate 1,283 of SJJU01059947.1, forward strand.
CAATACGCTAAGTGTGCTTACGCAATCTCGTCTCCAAGCGCCATCTTTCATCTATCTAGTCTGTTCACTGATTAGATGAACGATTTGACACTTCGCGTCATGTACTGATTATATTTTTTTCGAAAAATACATTACATACATTGATGGGCCCGTTGGTGTAGTGGTCAGCATGTCTGCTCTGCTCCGTAAGGTCGTGGGTTCGATTCCCACCGCTGACAGGTGCTTAGATGATGAGCTTTTCAGCACTTGTTGGGTGTGTCTGGGTGTTTGTATTTAAATGAAAAAAAAATATATAAGTAAATATATCTCGTTGTCTGATTACCATAACACAAGTGCTTTAGCTACTTAAAATGGGATGAAGGCAATGTGTGTGTTGTTGTAAAAATATTTATTTCTTTATTTATTATTTATTTATACAGATGCACAGCAGCATAACACAAAGTCTTATGATTACTTTAATTCAGTCATCATTTTCCTGCCCTTATCCCACACTAGGTGGGGTCGGCGCAACACATTTCCTTTCGCCATTCATCTCTGTCATTCGTCATCTCTGCAGTTACATCTTTCAGGCACATGCCATTTTTCACACATTCCATCCATACCCGCTTTGGTCTCCCTTGTATCTTTCCTTTTTTTTCATGACTTTTATTCAGTAAAATTTAAAAAAAAGTTAACGTCCTCGTAAATTGAGTTCAGTAAAATTATTATTTCTTCTTCTATATTAACATTTTTTGTCTCAATTTTCTCAGGATAAAAGTGTCCTAAGTATACATACTTACGCTTAAATCCCAGAGCGAGATGGTTATAGATAAGCGAAGATAACAGATCTCCATTTTTCGTGGTCCTGACATACCCATTTCTTTCCGGTTTCGAGAATGTTTCACGCTACTTTCTATCAAGATATCACTAATCTGATCGATGGATGTTCTTCTGGGGCTACCTCTACGTAGTCGACACTTTACTACGTACATATACTAGCTGTGTCCGCGACTCCGTCCGCGCGGAATAGTGTCTTCGGGTAGCAGTTTTAATAATTAAGGCGAAATATTTTACGAATATGATACATACACTGTTTCACATTTCGTAAATACTTCTCCGTTTTTGGCACTAACATTAATTTTGTCTCTTTTGGTTTGAGCATTCGCACACTTAGAACAAAAGTGACACAAACCAAAATGTGTCATTTTATGAAATTGAACCTTGACATAAAAGATACAAAACTTAAATTACAAAATCGGCATGTTTCGTATTGGGTCCTTTTTTGTTCTTACTATGCGATATATAAGAAATTGATAAAGGATAGTATAATCGGCTTCTGTAGCAGCAAATTGTTAATTATACTCCACTCCGGTTTTTTTTTGTAAAAAGAATAAATGTACAGATTTGGACCATGAACAGTTTTATAATAAGTAAAGATATAGATTTCGTTAATTGACTTCTATCCATCGTTTTCATATGCCCAACTCATCGAAGAATCCCCTTTGCAATGTTGTCTGTTGTCAACTACATATTTTTTTAAATACATACATCAAAAGTGTCCGTAAATACATACATCAAATGGGATCCGAAGCTTTCCAGCTAAGTTTGGAGAACCGATTCGTTGCCGTGGAAACCACAGCAGACGTGAACAAGAACCTCGAAAATCTGACTCGGGTCCTCAGGGAAGAGGGTACGAGATTTTGTGAAATGCAGCGTAAGGGCAGGAAGTCAAAGCTTTCCGAGGAGACTTTACGGCTGATGAAGGAACGACTACGAACGAGAATCCACCCGTCACTTCGACCGCAAGGCGGGCTCTAAACCAGGAGATTAGTAAGCACGTGCGGCGCGACCTCCGATGCTACAATACTCTTTCAATAGAAAGAGCGATTGAGCATAATCGGGGGTCAAAAGTGTTCGTACAATCTCTTGGAAGAAGCCACCTTGTGAAGTTAACCACAGCAAGTGGAGAAGTCGTCACTTCGAAGCCGTCGGTCCTTTCGGAGGTTGAAGACTTCTATGGCCAGTTATACGCATCGCAGGCATCTCGCCCTGATCCCGAAAATGGGGACTCTAGAGCCACATTAACACGCCACTCCACCGAAGACCTGCCAGAAGTCAGTACTGGCGAAATTGAGATCGCTCTTAGACAGCTCAAAAACGGAAAAGCTCCAGGAAAGGATGGCGTTACAACAGAACTATTAAAGGCTGGAGGTAAACCGATATTGAGGGAGCTCCAAAAGCTTTTTAACGCTGTCCTCTTCGAAGGAAGAACTCCGGAGGCGTGGAGTAGGAGTGTGGTCGTCCTGTTCTTCAAAAAGGGAGACAAAACCCTGTTGAAGAACTATCGACCCATTTCTCTTCTAAGCCACGTCTACAAGCTGTTCTCAAGAGTGATCACAAACCGTCTTGCGCGAAGATCGACGAATTTCAACCTCCGGAGCAGGCTGGATTTCGGAGCGGTTATGGCACCATAGACCACATCCACACAGTGCGGCAGATCATAGAAAAACCTGAAGAATATAATCTGCCCCTGTGTCTAGCATTCGTGGACTATGAGAAGGCCTTTGACTCGGTTGAGATCTGGTCCGTTCTGGAGTCTCTGCAGCGTTGCAAAGTTGACTGGCGATACATCCAAGTGATAAGATGCCTCTACGAGGCTGCCACCATGTCCGTCCAAGTACAAAATCAGCAGACACGTCCCATACCATTGCATCGAGGAGTGAGACAAGGGGATGTTATTTTCCCGAAATTGTTCACAAATGCAATGGAGGATATGTTCAAGACGCTGCATTGGAAAGGACGTGGCATCAACATCAATGGCGAGCACATCTCTCACCTGCGATTTGCAGACGACATCGTCATCATGGCAGAAACGCTGCAGGACCTTCAACTGATGCTGAATGACCTAGCTTATTCTTCTCTACGGATCGGCCTACGGATGAACTTGGATAAAACCAAGGTCATGTTCAATGAACATGTTCTACCGGAACAGATTTCAGTACAAGGCACCGTTCTCGAAGTTGTTAAAAAATACGTATACCTTGGGCAGACATTGCAGTTGGGTAGAAACAACTTCGAGGACGAGGTAAACAGAAGAATTCAGCTGGGTTGGGCAGCATTTTGGAAGTTACGTCGAGTCTTAACATCAGTGATCCCTCAGTGCCTGAAGACAAAGGTCTTCAATCAGTGTGTCCTACCTGTAATGACATACGGAGCTGAGACGTGGACACTGACGGCACGGTTGACCCACAAGCTCAAAGTCGCACAGCGTGCTATGGAAAGGGCTATGCTCGGCGTTTCTCTGAAGAATCGAATCAGAAATGAAGTGATCCGACAGAGAACCAAAGTCATCGACGTAGCTCATCGTTTTAGCAAGCTGAAGTGGCAGTGGGCCGGCCATATTTGCCATAGAACCGATGACCGTTGGGGCAAACGAGTTCTCGAGTGGAGACCGCGTCTCGGCAAACGGAGTGTAGGACGACCTCAGGCAAGGTGGACTGATGATATACGCAAGATGGCTGGCAGAAGCTGGATGCGAGAAGCCCAAAACAGATCACAGTGGCGTGCAATTGGAGAGGCCTATGTCCAGCAGTGGACAAGTATGGGCTGATGATGATGATGATGATGATCAAAAGTGTCTAGGGATCAAGAACATTTTTAACTCTAAAAAAATTTATTTAAATCAAATGTTATCTTCTGGATTGGTCTCCTACTTAATTTCCCATGCCTTGATCAAGGACTTATCACCACATTTAGAATAAATTATAAATGAATTCAGTTTTTGTAAAATATATTCTTGGTTGCAATCTTCTAAAATGTACTTGATCCCTATACACTTTTTATGTGTGTATAATTTCTCTTACTACACTAATAACTCTTTCCCGGACACTAAACACGGACAATAAAACACCTATTGTGTCTATTTTGTTGTCCTCCAATGTGTTAATCGAAGTATTACGCAAATTCATTAAACTATCTCCCTAAGATTTATGACCATACATGCACTGTTGTAGAAAAAAGTTCACATTCAACATTTTCACACATAAAATGCGTAATAAGTTAAATCCACAAGCGACGTTGCAAACCAGCTGAGTCAAGGGCTAATTAAAGCTCTGGGATAATTAGTTTATTTCGGAGTCCATTACGTCGGCACATTTACCTTTTTAATGCCCGGATTCTTTGTTCTGGAGCCTTTATGCTGGTGCCACTTTCACTGTGTACATAAAATGCATGCTCTATATTTAATGCATACTCGTTAATTTAATGCCAAAGCGGGTGTGTGCTCACCTGCTTGTGGTATTAACAACAATCTATACTATAATAAAACTGTTTGGGGTCCATAACTGTACATTTATTATTTTTACGAGAAAACCAGTGGATTGTATCAAGTCGAATTTCATACTTTTGGAAAAAAAATCTGTCTGTCTTTGTCCGCGAATCAGACAGATTTGGTTGATATTAGGCACGCAGATACCTTGTACACTGGTAATAAAATTTGGTCTATTTTTTATCCTGAAATTTATAATATATTATTAGCAAAACAATGTTTGCCGGGTCAGCTAGTTGAAAATAAAAATGTATTTTTTTAAGGAGGAGAATGTACTTCGAAAAAGTGGTTTGTCACTTCGACCGTATTTGTGCTTTTTTATGTTCAAACGCGGATAGCTTGTTTATAACTAAATATTGTTCACCGGGTATATATGCGCGAAAATAGTGGGTTAATTTTAAAGGTAGACATATACTGTCGTTGACATTTTTTTAGATTTTTTCGAAGGAAATAATTCTTTCATACACATAGTTTTGGTATCTCAAACCGTTTTCACAGCAGTAGTTCCTGATATCGCGCGTTCAAACAAACAAACAAACTCTTCAGCTTTATAATATTAGTTTAGATATAAAAATGAATTGACGTTCGTCAGTCTCGTTAAAACTCGAGAACGGCCGTACCGATTTGACTAATTTTGGTCTTGAATTACACATGAAAGTCCAGGGAGGTTTAAACGGTGTATTTCATCCAATACACGGGGCAATACAAAGGCGCCTTCCTATATAAAAAAAATGTTTGCCGAGACACGTCGTATAGAATTAAAAAAAAAACAAAAAGTAATAATAAAAATAGCAGTAACTATCCATCTACGACTAAGTAACCTTGGACTAATTCGCCAAACACTGTGTAAGGTTAGAACAGTTCAAGTTAAAGCAGTTTCAGTCATCTGCAAAATAGCTACAGCTCATTCGTGCAGACGGAACTAGGTTACGTTTCATTTCTGATGCGAGTTTCCTCTGTTGTCTCACTTTTTTTTTTTAATATAAAAACGCTGACGTTTTTATTACACGGTCTGAAGCCTGGGGCCCCATTTTCGGACCCTAATGGCGGGTGGTGCTGTGAAAAAGATTTTTCATGTTTCACCTGCCAGTGTGTGGAGAGGAGAAAAATGTAGATTTAAGCAAATTCTGTGTTGAGACAGTGAAATAATAATACAATCAATTTACAATCCACATTTCTCGTTGTGGGGTCAGTGCGAGTGTCCTACTCTACACCCAAACAAATGCTGGACTATTATATACCAAAATAGTGTACGTATTACATAGATACTGTACGTAGTTCTGAAGCCTGGGGCCCCATTTTCGAACCGTAATGGCGGGTGGTGCTGTGAAAAAGATTTTTCATGTTTTACCTGCCAGTGTGTGGAGAGGAGAAAAAAAATGTAGATTTAAGCAAATTTTGTGCTGAGACAGTAAAATAATACAATCAATTTACAATCCACATTTCCCGTTGTGGGGTCAGTGCGAGGCGACCGCGGGAACTCTCCAGAGGACGGGCAGCAGCGCTCTCTGTAAGTTAAAACACAACACCACTTAGATCTGCAACCCGCCTGCCATACGTGGCGATTATTGGCATTTTCCTCGAAATGATCATGGAAATCATAGGAGGGGGCCCTCATCCAGCTGATTATGACAATATAAGACAGAACCATAGGATCAAGGACCCTTCAGCCACATTTAGCGTATTTAGAATGTCAATATGGGCCTTCAGTTACAAGTTTCTAGCTCATAGCCTGAATAAACCTCATTCATTAGAGCCCCTAGTCGCCTCCTACGACATGCTAGGAAGAAAGTTATCTGAGGTATCTAGGTCCTATCTAGCACCTATTTATTTCCTATACACTGTGTAGGTAATATTTGTTATTAATACAGAGTAGAATATTAGCGTCTGCGGTCCAGTTGGTCGGATACTTGACTGCCAACCGGGAGGTCGCGGCTTCGAGTCCGGCTACTGGACGTATAACAATGTGACTCTTTTTCAGACGGTGAAGGACAACATCGTGATGTAACCTGCACACCACAAGGTGTGTAAACCGTATAACGGCGATGGGATCACCCCCTGTCATGTTGGGTTAAATACGCTTGGTGAATTTGCTTTAGTAAGTGCCTCTTCCTACCCCACTTTGGGATAAGAAGGCGTGAAGTATATTTATTTTATTTTTAAAAGGCGTCCTTCACCGTACAAGAGAGGATACGTACATAGACTCTGAACAAGAGTCCAATGGGACTCTTTTTTGAGTCCGGACACTGAACTCGTACAATATAGTTATAAGACTAGAAAATAAAATGTATTACTTACTAGCTGTCCCGGCAAACACTTCTGTTGCCGGAGGAAGATTTGTACCTCGTGTATTGGAATATTTACACCTTTTAAACCTTCCCTGGACTTCCACGTGTGAATCAAGACCAAAATCAGCCAAATCGATGCAGTCGTTCTCGAGTTTTAGCCAGACTAACGAACGGCGATTCATTTCTATTTATATAGATTACTGGTAAAACATAACCATCAATAGAGAAGAAAAATGACGTCAGCATTAGCGACATCCCGGTTGCGTTTTCTAATTAAAATTAATTAAAAATAAAACGCTCTCAGTTACACCGAACTCTTCATCATTACGTCCCTTTCTGAAAAAAAAAAATCTCGTAATGGATGACTCGACAATCTTTGCGGCAGAGCCTTACCATTAGTTTCTTACCCCCTTACCAATAAACGCCATTTTACTTACACAACTGTTATTACATGTCTACTTGAACTGGTTATTCCGTATTTGACATACAACTGACAAGTTAAGTTGAGCTTTGTATATCTTCTAAATAGCAATTCCGCCATTATTAGTAAGACCCTAAGGGCCTTACCAATACGAAATAGCAATTCCACCATTATTAGTAAGACCCTCAAGGCCCTTAGGGTCTTACTAATAATGGCGGAATTGCTATTTCGTAGATACATAAAGCTCCACTTAACTTGTCAGTTGTATGTCAAATATGGAATAACCAGTTCAAGTAGACCTGTAATAACCGTTGTGTAAGTGACAACGCGTTTATTGGTAAGGGGGTTAGTAAGTAAAATTTACCAACAGCAACCGCCATAGCGAGAATACAGCTTCTAAACGAGTAGGTGACAAATTGACAAGACATAATGAACAAGTGTGCTCCATCGTAGACCAAATCGCTGCTTAACATGAAACAGGATGGTGGTCAAAACCTTGTTCAATGCATTTTTTTGGGGAAATCCTCATGAACACCCCGCAGCTATAGGGACGGCGACGGGGTAGTGTCAGACTTCTACTGACTAAAACCCCCTTATATCGTTTTACAATATAAGAGCCTTACCAATAATGGCGGAATTGCTATTTCGAAGATACACAAAGCTCAAGTTAACTTGTCAGTTGTATGTCAAATACGGAATAACCAGTTCAAGTAGACCTGTAATAACCGTTGTGTAAGTGACAACGCGTTTACTGGTAAGGGGGTAACAGTATAACAAAAGTCTATTATGATGCATTAGGAACTGGACTCGAACACATCAATTGTTTGTTAGGACGTTTTTCTGAAATGAAAAATTTTATTTATACAAAGCACATTGAACAAAGAACAGAATTAAGGTACCGAATCCTATCTTATACATACAAAAGAAGCAGAAAAAGCAACAAAGGTTAGTAAAAAGTATATCCCCAAAACCTACAATTTTAGGAATAATAACGGTTAATTCTATGAAAACAGAAGGTAGTGGAACAGCATCGATTTCATTTGCGCAGTTTCAATTAGTATTAATTCCTATTAAAAAATATTACCGATAAGTTTTAGAAATATTACATCAAAATTTACGTTTTTCTTAAATAAACCTTTTTACCCCTTACCTTTTAGGAGATTAATTAAAAAAAAAACTTATCTACAAAAGACAAAATTGGTATTGTTAGGTAAACGCAAAAACTATCTAAGGATCACCTATAATACTGGTATTGGTCCCCTGTAAGTTATTGAAAACTCGCACCACTGTAAGGACATCATGGTTGGGCTCGAGAAACTGCTGAGTCGTTGCCACGGGAACCGGGTCAGGACAATAAAGTGCGTGCTGCTTGACCCACCAGTGGAGCAGCATTACTTGGCAGATAACCGACGGCAGCTTTGCCAAGCGAGATTAAAAAAAAATAGAGACAACGGTCGTTTCGCGCGCTTTTACATGATTTTTTTGCAATGGCAGTCTTTTGAAATATTCGCTGTGTCATCGTCGATGTTCGGTTTAGAAAATACGTAATCGGATTTACTCTTGTATGGTCTCTATGATTATCAGCCACATGACGTCACTGCTGGACGAGGGCTTCCAATGATTTCCAGGATCATTGGCGGGGAGGAAATGCCAGTAATCGCCACGCTAGGTAGGCGGGTTGGCGATCGCAGTAGTGGTTTAACTCACAGAGAGCTGCTGCCCGTCCTCTGGAGAGTTTCCTCGGTCGCCTCTTACGACCCACACGATGGGAAAAGATGGGCTGGGCAGTGGCGTGCACTGGCCTTTACGACAAGGTATGCAGTAATCCCCAAGGATTGACACCTATGTATACCTAGGTAACTTGTCTTTACGAAATAAAGGTATCTACATATCTACTCACCCACAAAACACAGTATATGTATATGTCGTGAGTACAACAAAAAGCATTAACTCTATTATTAGGTCGTGTAGCCAAAATACTAAGGTAGGCAGAGTCTTTTTGCCTATATGGTGTGCACGCCACTGGGGCTGGGGTGGTGACATATGTATTTTATTCGCACACCACGGCTTTGTCCCGGCAGGACTCTATGACCCACATGAAATCCCCTACAACAAGATCAGATGGTTTCTCACGGTTGCACGGTTGTCGCGCTCTACGAGTTGTTTTTGCAAAAGAAGTTCATGCTTCAGCTCTGTTCGTACAAAAGAGACAAGTTATACTTAAGTGAGACATGTATACTATTTCGGAATAAAAAAAAATACACTTCACGCCTTTTAATCCCAAAGTGGGGTAGGCACTTGCTTAGTAAGCAAATGCCCACAGTTCACCAAGCGTATTTAACCCAACGTGACAGGGAGTGAGCCCATCGCCGTTATAGGGTTCAC
>SJJU01060110.1:0-10080 GCA_012932125.1 Conopomorpha cramerella
TTATTTAATACTTCATTGCAACAAAGTACAATGGGCGGACTTAATACTAATAGTATTATCTACCAGTCAACCCCACAACATGGGAGAAAGAGGTAGTTGCGGGTCAATATTACAATGACAATAAGTAAAGGAAATTTAAAACTAAATATGCAAAAAGAGATAGATATCAATAAATCCATAATTATTATAAAGTTAGTAGGTATTTTCGGAGAGCATCTATAAATCTGTAATGTATCCTCAAAGTGGCTCATATGAGTTTCAACCTTAGGGTGGTAGACCAGTTTCTTGATCGTAAAACTCTTAGATAAAAGCGTATTTTGACAAGTATTGCTCTCATCTTTGAGATGGATCAGCAAAATACCAGCTTGAGGCTCTGGAGGTAATAGAGAGGCGTGCTAGAAGGCTCATAGGTGACAACAGGCTGTTTGATGCGCGGCTACAAAGCGCCATCGCGGCAAGGTACGAGCCTATCTGTCTTCTATCGGGTGCATTTCGGAGAGTGTGCTGCGGAGTTCCATTCCCCCATCGCGCTTTTACAATAGGACAACCAGGGGAACGGCAAAACGTCATCCATACCAGGTGGATATACCATTTACGCGAACCAAACGGGATGTGGAATGACTTGCCAGAGTCTGTGTTTCCTACAGTTTGAAGGTCTTCAAGTCACTGGGGTGAATAGGTACCTAATGAACAAGTGTGCTCCATCGTAGACCACATCTCTGCTCAGCATCAGGTAGGATGGTGGTCAAACGCTTGTTCATTGCGTTTAAAAAAAAAAGAAAGAAAGTATCATATCGATGGTCCCTATTAAGAAAGTCGGATCTACAAAACGGAACATGTTCAGGAGAGCAGATAGAACTTAGTTTTGGATATTAAAAGTAAACTAGTTGCCGTACATACTTCAAATTTACAACAGCTTATAATCTTTGGTATCTTTACGAGATGACGTATAAGTTTATAGGTCTTAATATCGCCAATCTAACAGTGTAGATAAGTACATATTTCTAAAATTGCACTACCGACATTTTTAATGGGGAATTTTCTTTGACGTTCTTCTGACAGATTTTTGGGAAACAAAACTGTCATTACTGTAAAACTTTGTTCGGAAAGTATGACAGTAATGACAGTTCTATGCCCGAAAATATCAGTCAGAAAAACGTCAAAGAAAATTCCCCATTGGGACCATCGATATGTGTTTCAACCTCAGACCAAGCACAAAAATACTTACATGCCTCTTTCCCACTAAAATGTATGGAATTCGTTGTACTTACTGATAAACGCCACCGATTTTATATGCAACTTAAACCTAAGTTGTCACAGTTCTATTGGAATTTCTTATTACGTATTTGACATACAACTGACAGATTAAGTTAAGCTTCGTGCAACTGGGGAATAGTTAGGCCGGCCACATACATAAGGAATTTTCCGTACGGAATGTGGCGATTCAAGTATAAAATGAAGCTTCCAACGGATGTTGTTGCTGTGAACTTGAGTTTAACAGACGTTTTTACTTGAATTGTTGTATTCCGAATGTATGTGACGGCCCTTATACCGCGTTTATTAGTAAGGTCTCTTAGCGTTAAGGCACTGTTAGCAAAGGTCTCATGACCTGGTCAAATTACGCTCTATGCATGAAGGGCAAGTACTTTAAAATATCGTAGATAGTGAATTTTGCTCAAAGAAGACTTTAAGTTATTTTTAAAAGTAATTCTACATTCACAGATTACAAAATAAAATAAAATAAAATAAAGCTATATGTAAAAAAAAAAATCACCCTACTTTTATGACGTCAAAAGAAAAGCTAAAAAATAGAAACATAGTATAATATATTATTTTAAAAGAAAGGAACAACATGAAATTATTTTTTTTTCTTTTTAATACTTTATTAGAAAATTTATGATTGAAGAATTACTAACTTCAAAATTCACTATCTACGATATTTAAGGTACTTCCCCTTCATGTCTCATAAGTTTAGGATGCCCTGTAGGTATACGAACAAACGTACCTAACTCCCTTACAAATAAACACGTTATCACTTATACAAAGGTTATTATAGGTCTACAAGAACTGGTTATTGCGTATTTGATATAAGTTTAAATATTTCAAGCCTTACGCGGAATTTATCGTCAAATCTATTATATAAAAATGAATGGATGTTCGTTAGTCTCGCTAAAACTCGAGAACGGCTGGAACGATTTGGCTAATTTTAGTCTTGAATTAAACGTGGAAGTCCACGAAAGGTTTGAAAGGTGTATGTCATTCAATCCACGGGGTCCAAAGGCGACTTCCTATGGCAAAACAAATGTTTGCCGAGACACCTAGTACTTAATACACACATCTAAAGAGTCTAGGGATCATGAACATTATTAGCTCTAAAAAAAAACGAAATTATTTATATCAAATCTAATCTTCTGGATTGGTCTCCTACCTAATTCCCCATGTCTGCATCAATGACTTATCACCACATTTTGAACAAATTATGAATGAATTCAGTTTTTGTAAAAAATAATCTTGATTGCAATCTTCTAAAATGTACTTGAACCCTAGTCACTTTTGATGTGTGTATATCTACGATGTACTACGGCTTAACTATTCTGGGGTTTCATATCCAAAAAAAAAAAAAAAAAAAGCAGTTCAAAGCCACTGCACAGAGTAACAATCTAACAAAATAACGGCTAACGGAACTAAACCAGTTGACTTATGCTAATAAAGTTCATTCTTAACCTAATAGATGTAACTAGACTTATTGTATGTATATTCTTTCGAAATAAAATATACGGATCACTACCCTATACGTAGGTATATTATACACGTTTGAAGTTTACATAGTAGGTATACTCGATAATACACCGATGCGGAAGTAATGTAGACAAAATGGTGCAGTGACTGTAGCAAACGGATGCTTCACTACAAATCAGGGACCGGATAACCGCAGAATAAGGGTTTTCTAAAATATCGGTACGGTTACATACCGGTAGCGCGAGGCACAACGCGATACGGTTAAGGTATAAAATTATACCGTTTCGCGAAATAGCGGTAGGTATGGTTTACCGTAACAAAATGAGGCGTAACGGTTGTATACCGAAATAATATCGGTATGACTTTCGGATAGGCTCGGAACATGAATTGGCTCGGGTGGGGGGGGTGACGCTTGCCTGACGCGCGAGTCCTGTTACCGCCCGCGCGCCCCGCCCTACCTACCCGAAGACGCCTGCTATCGCTCTGTACCGTATACCGTTTACGAATAAGGGTATCATAACGGTATAAAATGTCCGGCTACGAATTTCGGTATAAAAAGGCCTAACCGGTATAATACCCTTATTCTTCTACCGGTATCCAGTCCCTGCTACAAATACACTTCACGCCTTTTAATCCCAAAGCGCAAACGGAGTGTAGGACGCCCTCAGGCAAGGTGGACTTAAAATAAGAATCCGGGATATTCCCACCAACTTTCCCACCACTGTGATTCCTGTTAGAGCCAGAATCTACAGCGGCATCCAGAATAGACAAGAGCTCAATCAGTGACGACTGGGCTAGATCCCGGGGGGGCCTAGCCTTCTGTCTCCTTAGGTGGACTGATGATATACGCAAGATGGCTGGCAGAAGCTTGATGCGAGAAGCTGAACACAGATCACAGTGGCGTGCAATTGGAGAGGCCTATGTCCAGCAGTGGACAAGTATGGGCTGATGATGATGATGATGATGATGAATCCCAAAGCGGAGTAGGCAGAGGCACTTGCTTAGTAAGCAAATGCCCACGATGTGGTCTACGATGGAGCACACTTGTTCAGTAGGTACCTATTCACCCACGACTTGAAGACCTTCAAACTGTACTGCGCAGGAAACACAGACTCCGGCAAGTCATTCCACATCCTGGCGGTACGCACTATGAAAGTGGGCGCAAACCGTTTGGTTCGCGTAAATGGCAATTCCACCTGGTATGGATGACGTTTTGCCGTTCTCCTGGTTGTCTTGTTGTAAAAGCGCGTTTCCCCATATTTTGTTATTGTGTGTGTGGGGTAGGGGGGAGGGATGGTAAGCCTGCTGCACTGTTCATCGCTGTTTTACTGATGATCATAGTGAAATAAGATTTAACAAAGACGGCAATGCACAACCATTGTTAGCATGACGACTACTATAATAATAGTATATAAGCTAATACCTAAATAAGCACATTATGTGAATATTGCTGTGCCCTATAGGCTCCATAATTGATACACTGTATTAAATTTGTAACATCTACTATAACATTATGGTAATGCAATAAAGATATTGAGATAGAGTGTGCCAGACTTGGCCCCCTTGATCTCAAGTAACAGTTGTCTTCCTCTAATAGTGTATGGGTAAAATTTGCTATGTTACTCTTTCTTGCGATTGTTGCTAAGCGTAAAACTCGAGAACGGCTGTCTCATTTATGGAATTCTTATTTTATTGTGCTTATTTATGTCAGGAGATATACTTCATAATAAATAATGAAATATTAAAAAAGCAACGCTCGAACGGTGAAGGACAACATCGTGGTGAAACCCGCACAATACAAGGTATTGTGATCCCTATAACGGCGATGGGCTCACCCCCTGTCACGTTCGGTTAAATACGCACGCAGAAACCGTGGGCAGTTGCTTGGGAAGCGCCTACCCCGATTCAGGATTAAAAGGCGTCAAGTGTATTTTTTTATATAAATATGAAATAATACATTTATTTATTATTTAAATATCCAGTACTAAACAAAGTTATGAAAAAAAATCAAATATAAATTACAAACAGTATCCACCACATGTTTCGCCAAAAGACTTATGCATCTAAACAGACAAGGCATCCACAGCATGTTTCGTCATTTATAAATTACAACTAACCTACCACTATAGTCTACTACTGGGTTCAAACGCTCCTAATACACTTGCCGCGTTACTCCGTTGGATTGCTATCGACAGCCTCTGTGCCAAATATGTTTATGTGTGTATTTTTTTTATATTTCAAACTAGCTGTCTCGGCAAACATTTGTTTTGCCATAGTATTGGAATAAATACACCTTTTAAACCTTCCCTGGACTTCCACGTGTGATTCAAGACCAAAATTTGCCAAATCGGTCCAGCCGTTCTCGAGTTTTAGCCAGACTAACGAACGGCGATTCATTTTTATTTATATAGATTAGTAAATTGGAAAAATAATATCGTCAGTAGGGTCCACTCGATTCTAAAACCTCAAATGAACCCAAAACCTTGCCCACAGCGGAGAATGACATCACAGAGGAGTACCGAGTGGCGTACGAGCGCTCCATGAAAGACCCCGAAGGTTTCTGGGCTGAAGTCGCGGAGGAGCTGCAATGGGCGAAAAAGTGGGACAGAGTTTTAGACAATTCAAACCCACCTTTCACTAAGTGGTGAGTAAATTGGACGTAAAAGCTATAGGTTATGAAAGAAATAAAGTAGTCTTTTTTGAAGTGAAACTTCTTTATCGGCGTTGGAAAAAAAATTACCGTCACATTTTTTGGTTGCGCGTCACATTGTTTCCGTTACGCGCCATCTTTTTTTAAATTTAAGATATTTAAAGTTAAATTATTTAAATTAGTTAAATATTATTATTTGTATTCATGTCTATGATAATAAAATCCTTTTGTTTAAACTTTATCTAATTTAACTTTATTTAACCAATTTCTGGAATGTTGCATGTGAAAAATAAGGCCATAAAGAAGTTTCACTTCTTACGTGTGTACACTAGTACACGCACACATTTTTTAATGATGTATTTTGTAGGTATCGGAAAAATTGTAACAGAAAGGTTAATGACAAACACAATGTCTTTCTTTCTTTTTCTTTTTATTGGCTCTTATGTTCAGCTTTAAAGCCGACAATTCTGCCACAAACAATGTAGTTCTCTTCGTGTTCAAGTTATAGTATAGTCATACTAAGTCGTCAATAGTCAAAGTCGTGTCAAAAGCACATTAAAATATGAGGGTGGACCATCACATTTCAATGCTGCGTGGAACTTTATACGGGAATAACAAATTGATCAAATAGGAGTCCCCTCCTTTACTTCTCACTCTCACTACATTATTTTTCATCACCAGCACATTATTACACTAAATCCACCACATTAACACAATAATTGCAGCGAAAAATTAATTTAGAAAATGAGAAATAAAGAACGCTATTTGCATCTCATCGATTCCCGTCACAAAGTCCCCGAAACACAATGTCAAAAAGACATGTTTACAGAAATGAATGCCATGAAACATGACAGGCTAATATTAGAAAATATAAAAGAGTATAAAACATAGTTTTTAACACTGTCTTATTGCCAGATTATTAAAAATGTTAGATCGGTGATATGTGTGTTATTTTCACAGTAGGCATTAGACAAAAGATGTTTAACAATATCTATTTTAATGAAACGCGCATAGACATTATATCTCAATATTGTTTACCGGGTATATACCGAAAATAACCAAAGGCAAGCTCGAGCTTACCTTTGTTATTTTACTCGACTTTTCGACGTAGTTACCTACATGCGTGGACTCCACTCGTGACCACGACGCATGTAACCCGGTGAACAATATTGAGTTTTAACAATCTCTGTTTTCTATAATGGGAAATTTTGTGACAGATACCTTACTGCAGTTCTGAGAAATGTCCACAGATACCTAATACAAATACAAAATGTACAGTAAGGTTCTTATAATATAGGTTTAGTTACAACTTAGAAGTCATTTTCTGACATTGCAATGTTTAAGGTACCTAGTAGAAGCTGCAGACAGGTCCATGTCTGCAGCATCAACCACCCACCCACTTAGTTACAACTTACTTTTTATTAGGAACTTTGAATATTTATATTACTAGGTATATATCTTATTTAAGTATTTGGAAGTAGGTAAACCAAGTAGACAATAAAAAACATATCAACTTTTAAACAATGTTTAACAATACCCTAGACAGGTTTGTCATATAATTTATTTTCTGTTAATCCCCAATGATTTCCATGATAATTTCGGGCGGAAATGCCAATAATCGCCACGCTTGGCTGGCGGGTTTGCGATCGCTGCTGCCCGTCCTCTGGAGAGTTCCCTCGGTCGCCTCTTACGACCCTAAGACGGGAAAAGTTGGGCTGGAGTGGTGACACGACATGGTATTCTACTCGCCGTCACTACACGGCAGTAAGACATAATTATTTGAAGCTGTCAGAAAACTTTTCATTAATATTGATTAAACTTTTCATAGGTACCTTCTGAACAAGTGTGCTCCATCGTAGACCACATCGCTGCTTAACATCAGGCAGGATGGTGATCAAATGCTTGTTCATAGTGATTAAAAAAAAAAAAACTGCGGTTATCTAATAACACAATAGGTATCACATCTCCAAATGAAGAGAGCATCTCACATTACATACCTTTAGTAGGGTAATTCATTATTGATTTCTTTTATTTATACACACACACTTATACATCTTTACAGGTATTATCCCATTACGATATAAAAATAACTATAGGTTTGAGCAGTTTATACAACTATAGACTCATGATCATCATCATTTTCCTGCCCTTATCCCACACTAGGTGGGGTCGGCGCAATATAGACTATCAATCAACTAATAATTATAAAATAATACACTTACCAAGCGTTTGACCATCACCCTACCTGATGTGCGGTTCGCACCATGAGAGTAGGCACAAACCGTTCAGTTCGCGTAAATGGTACATCCAGCTGGTATGGATGACAGTTCACTGATCAGAAAAAGAAAATCCTCCTGTTACACTAATGTGACAAAATGGCGTGATAATGACTCGTCCATGTTACAAAATTAACTTTAGAATTCCCTCGAGGTATCCACGTAACGTAATCACTCCATTGGTCCCTCCTTTCCGACGAACAGTCCATGGTTCGAATTCCCCACTTCCCCGGATGTGTAAACTTTTGAATCATTGCAGCGGCGACGACGTAGATGTTAACCACGACTCTTTTCAATCTTTTAAAAATAAGGTCTCGAAAATCTTGTGTGATGAGTACCTGAAGTAGGATGCGCCTTTTACCTGTGTAAAACTAAGTTAAAACTACAATTGATTACTTTTGTTATTAGCAATAATTTATAACACTACGAAATGTTAAACTTATACGTAATTGTAACATGTACTGTGGTGTTTGCCTGTAATTGACTGTGCACTTAACCTATTGTTTCCATGAAGATTATGTTGTATTATAAGTTCAAGTGTAACCGTCGTTGGTAAACCAAATAAAAAAATAAATAAAAAATTAAGTTCACGTCTACGCCTAAACACCCGCAGGTACGTGGGCGGCGAGCTCTCGGTGTGCTACAACGCGGTGGACCGGCACGTGTTGGGCGGGCGGGGAGACCGGGTCGCGCTCATACACGACTCGCCCCTCACTGGACGAGTGAGGAAGGTTACGTACTCTGAATTGATGGATCAGGTACGTGAATTTCAGTCATCATTAGCCCACTCTTTGTCAGAACCTATGTACGCAATGCAACGCTTGTACGGTGAAGGACAACATCGTGATGTTTCATCATGGCCGCACACCACAAGGTGTGCGCCACACCACGGTTTATATCAGCACATACTTGTCCACTGCTGGACATAGGCCTCTCCAATTACACGCCACTGTGATCTGTTTTCGCTTCTCTTACCTCCAATATAAGAATTTCAGTATTGAGTATTTATTGTGTAAATCTTAAATCTAAGAAGAAACCCTGTTAAGTTGTGACAACAACAAACAATCATACAAACACTTCATGCCTGTCTCCCAGAGGGATAGGCAGAGACTACAGATCTCCATTTGTCACGGTCCTGACATACCCCTTTCGCTTCATCTACATTCATACATCTTTTCATACATGACCTCCGGTTTCGAGTACTTTCCACGCCACTTTCGGCCAGGACATCGCCAATCTGGTCAATATGTGTCCTTCTGGGACGACCTCTACTCATCCGGTCCATTACATCACCCAAATCTCCTTCGTCAATTGACTTTCATCCATTCCCTCCATGTGCCCAAACCACCGAAGCATGCCCTTTTAAATCTTGGTCACTACATCTTCCTACAAACCGCACTGTGAATGGCGCACTTCCGGTGTATTAGAGATTAATCAAGACTATTTATGCATTTAAAGTCCGATTGTGTTTTTTTATTTTTCATAGTATTATCGAATTTTATGGGCTCATCCTCTGTCAATAAGAGCTTAGTGAACCGTGAGCACTGCCTGCTTAACAAGTGCCTCTGTCTACCCCGCACTGGGGACAAGGCCGTGAAGGTGTAGTGGCCAGCACGTCTGCCCCTATTCCGTAAGGTCGTGGTTTCGATTCCCACCGCTGACAGTTACTTAGGTGATGAGCTTTGAAGTACTTGTTGGATGTGCTGACTGTTTATTTATATAAGTATGTATTTAAAAGAAAAAAAAAATAAGTATATTTCAGTGTCTGAATTCCATAAGACAAATGCTTTAGCTACTTAACATGGTATGAAGGCAATGTGTGTGTTGTTCTAAAATATATTTATTTATATTTATAAAATACACTTCACGCCTTTTAATTCCAAAGCGGTGTAGGCAGAGGCAACCGAAACCTCTATAGGTTTCGGCAATAGAAATAAATTGCGATGTGGCAGAAATCTACATACAACAAGGTAGGCAGTAATCCTCACGGATTGACACCTATGTATAGGTAACTTGTCTTTACGAAATTATATCTAGTCACCCACAATACACAGGACCTTCGTTACCCTATGTCGTGAGTACAACAAAAAAACATCTAGCAATAACTATATTATTAAGTCGGGAAGTCAAAATACTAAGGTTTGCCTACCTTAGTATTTTGTCTTTTTGCCTATATGGTGTGCACGCCCCTGCTAGCCTGTACATCATCATCATCAGCCCATATGCCCATACCCCCATTGTCCACTGCTGGACATAGGTCTCTCCAATTGCACGCCACTGTGATCTGTTTTCGGCTTCTCGCATCCAGCTTCTGCCAGCCATCTTGCGTATAATATCATCAGTCCACCTTGCCTGAGGGCGTCCTACACTCCGTTTGCCGAGACGCGGTCTCCACTCGAGAACTCGTTTTTTCCC
>SJJU01060261.1:0-12704 GCA_012932125.1 Conopomorpha cramerella
GGCAGGATGTCCTGAGCACTAGTAGTCCATGCCGGCCGTCAAGTAAAAGAATTGGACGTCAATGGGGAACTTAATTTGAGTTTGTAGAACTGTCATTCTTTCCAAACAAAGTTTGACAGTAATGACAGTTCTCCGCCAATGAGAGGTTTTCTGATAGCTTCAAATACATATGTCAAAAGTAGTTCCAAAACATCTCACAGATGGCGCTAATCAGACATGATCTTAAGTAGAAACTCATTTTAGAATTGTCAACAAAAAATCAAAATATGAAATGACAACCCTGTCTAGGTGGCAACGGCGTGCACACCATATAGGGAAAAAGACACTGCCTACCTTAGTATTTTAGCTACCCGACCTAGCTAGCTACCTTGCTAGATCTTTTTTGTTGCACTCACGACAGAGGCTAACGAAGGCCCTGTGTTTTGTGGGTGAGTAGATAGGTAGGTACCTATACTTCGTAAACACGAGTTACCTATACAAATGTGTCAATCCGTGAGGATCTGCCTACCATTTTTTTTTTTTAATTTTTTTTTTTTTTTTTTTTTTTTTTTTTTTTTTTTTAAAATTTTTTTAATCTTTTTTTTTTGTTTTTTTTATTTTTTTTTTTTTTTGTTTTTTTTAAAAATAATTTTTATTTATTTTTTTTTTTTTTTTTTTTTTTTTTTTCTTAGAATTTTTTTTATTTACAAATTTTTTTTTTTTTTTTTTTTTCATCGTAAAATCAAAGTTGCACGCACTGCTAAGGTGTCATCTATTGACATTTTTAGAATGTAGTAAGCAACCTGTAAGAAAACCTCCCATTCCCATAGACGGTATACTACATGACAACACTGTGTAATGTGGTGTCCCTCTCCTGGTCCTAGCCTGCAAGCGGCGGGGGCGGGCGGCGCGAGGCGCGACCAGCCGCGACTGGTTGACCGAGGCGCAGGCCGCCCCCCCCGCGCCCGCGCGCCCCGCCCCCCGCCCCGCCGCCCGCCGCCGCGCCGCCCCCCGCGCCGCCCAGCGCGCTCGATGAAGGCGCTGGCAGCAGCAGCGGCTGCCACCATACTTCGTCTATGTGGTCTGTGCCTGCCATCTAGTGGAGATTGAGATGTCTGTAAGTTTTAGCTTTTTCATATTTTATCATCTACTAGGTATGAGCAACTACTTATCCTAAGTCTACAGAGCTACCAGCCCTTTTTTAGGAAGTAGGTACTCAAATTTTGCACAAGAACGCTTGATATCTGTACTATGTATGTGCATGTATTTAATAATAAAAATTGATTGTATTTATAATTATAAGAGCAAAATTTAAAAAAAAAAAGATTGTTTTTTGAGAATTGGTTTCTTAAATTATCTTTCTATCAAACTAGCTAGTCGAAATATAAAAGAACCGCGTAGAAACCACAACAAACTTAGTCCCGAAACACTCCAACTACTCGAAGAGAGACAAAAAATTACTAGAAACGTGCCCCATTATAGTATTATTGATAGAAAAGTAAAACGTAGCATCAGAAATGATATCCGAACAGCTAACACTCAACTGATACAAAAAGCGATTGAAAACAACACTTCCCTTCGCACAGCCAAACAAGGTATTAATAGAACCAAAACGTGGATATCTCATCTTACGGATAAAAATGGTATTAAACAAAGTAGTAGAGAAAAAATTACAGATATCTGCACAAGTTTCTACCAAAATCTATATTCTGATCCTACTAAATCTGACTCACCCCCCTGTATTCCTCCCAATCAAAATGATATTTCCCCTATATCTCCGGCAGAAGTAAATATAGCGATAAACAGCTTGCACTACAATAAGAGCCCCGGCGAAGATGGAATCACATCTGAAGTTCTCAAAGTTGGGAAACACGCCCTCCTGCCTCGAATCGCAAACCTGTGCAACGCTATCCTTTACACTGGAAAACTGCCTACAGAATTCTGCCATAGCAATATCATTTTGATCCACAAGAAAGGTGACAAAAGTGACATAAACAATTATAGACCTATTAGTCTCATTTCACACATCTATAAAGTACTTGTTATTGCCATACAAAACCGTATTGGAAAAATCCTCGACCAACACCAACCGCCAGAACAAGCTGGCTTTCGCCCCGGATTTTCTACTACCGATCACCTCCATACACTAAACCAGATTATTGAGAAAGTCAACGAATTCAACAAACCTTTGTATGTTGCATTCGTTGACTACTCAAAAGCCTTTGACAGCGTATCGAATTCGTCCATATTTAGTGCACTTCATAGACAAAACATAAACCCACATTATATAAATACCATACGCCTTATTTACGACAATAGTACCGCCAACATAAAATTGCATACGCCTGGTCCGTCATTTAACATAGAAAAAGGGGTGAAACAGGGAGACCCGCTATCTCCGAAGCTTTTTACCAGCACGCTGGAGGAAGTTTTCAGAAAACTTGAGGTTTCATGGGCGGACAGGGGCATAAACGTCGGCCACAACAAACAGCTGACCAACCTGCGCTTCGCAGATGACATTGTCTTGTTCGCCCAAACCGCCGAAGAACTCCAACAAATGCTACAGACTCTCAGCAATGCAAGCCTTGAGGCTGGACTCAAGATGAACCGGTCCAAGACCCAGTGCATGACCAACTTCATAAAACGCAGGATAGTAGTAGATGGTCAGGAAATTTGCTATGTCGATGAGTACACCTACTTGGGCCAGATAGTCTCCTTCAAAAATAGGCAAAACAAGGAAATTGAGCGCCGCATAGATAACGCTTGGAGGAGTTACTGGTCCATGAAGGAGCTCATGAAGGGTGAGCTTCCACTCGCCCTGAAACGCAAACTTGTCGACACATGCATCCTGCCTATTCTGACCTATGGCGCGCAAACTTGGTCACTCACTGAACATCAAAAGTCCAAACTCAAGGTTTGCCAAAGGGCTATGGAGCGCAGCATATTAGGTGTAAAGAGGACTGATCGTGTGCGAAACACCACCCTGCGCTCTAAAACACAAATAACCGATGTTGGAGTTGCAACCGCAAAGTTGAAGTGGGACTGGGCCGGCCATGTCAGTCGAATGGATGTAAATCGGTGGGCGAAAATCGTCACTGACTGGACACCTAACGACGGGCACCGAAGACGCGGTCGGCCTAACCGGAGATGGCGGGACGACCTAGACAAATATGAACCGGGGTGGCAACAGGTGGCTCAAAATCGAGAGGAGTGGAGGAAACAGAGGGAGGCCTTTGCCCAGCAGTGGGACACAAAAATGGGCTAAGAAAAAAAAAAAATATCTTTAGTTCACATTCTGACAGTAGACTTCATTTCTCCGACCTTAGTTGATGTAAAACTAAGACACTTTCTATAAATTTGGTAGAGAATTCGATTATCTTGAATGTTTGCATCGGGTCTTTCCTGAAGATTGAATTCTGTAACCTTATATCTCAGATTATCTTAAACGTACATATCTATATATATAAAAGAAAGTCGTGTTAGTTACTCCACTTATAACTCAAGAACGGTTGAACCGATTTGGTTGAAAGTTGGTGGGGAGGTAGCTTAGATACTTTTTACCCCAATACTGTTGGTCGCATCGCTCTATACAGGGTGTTATAGTTTGTATGAAAATACTGAAACTACACGAATGAAATCTCGGGGTGTATTACTAATACTAGTATCTATTAAATCATGCCATAATACAAAACCATAAAATATTAATATTAGTTTAATACATCGACCCGACGAACTACCAAAGTATATTTCCATTGTATACAGAGTGTAAAAGGACTCCGAGCAATGGTCTTAGAAACGTTGTTGGTAACAACTTTTACTATGGCGACAATGTGGATGTAGATGTATGTAGATGATACAGGGCGTTTCCGCAACTCGACGTCCATTGCATTGCGCCTATTGTGCGTGATTTGGGTGGCGCTACTCCAACCACCAGCTCCTCGAGGAACCGCAACAAACCCTCATGTCCTTCATGATCTCGTGCAGGGATCGTCGCTGTTCTAGATGAGTGGAACAATGAAAAACTTTTCGTGTTCAACAACGTTTGTAAGAGCATTGGTCGGGGTCCGGCACACCGTTGTACCTTGGCGTGCACGGTGAGGCCGCTCTTGTTGACGAGCCAGTAGGCGGCGTGCAGGCGCAGGCGCAGCTGCGGGCGAGCGCGCGCGCGCACGCGCAGCCAGCAGCGCGCCGCGCCCCCCGCCCCGCGCGCCGCGATGCGCGTGCACGTGCTCGACATCTCTGCAACACCCACAACCGAATTCAATTACATTCTTTGTTTCTTCGTCGTCTTATTACTTATCGATAACTGGTAGTTACATTCACACTATAGAGATGACAGATCGCCGCGTTCATTGTAACAAAATTATACGTAAGGTAGCAGCAAATATAGGAAATCTTACTTCTTACTAATATCATAAATGGGAAAGTGAGTTTGTTTGTTTATTCCGCTTTCACGCCGTAACTACTGAACCGATTGCTTTGAAATTTTGCATACGTAAAGTTAGAAGTCCGGATTAAATAATAGGGTACTCTCTATCCCAGAAAAAATTGATATTCCCGAGGGAAACTTTTCCGTAGGAAGTTTTCTTATAATTGTCCTTTATACCGCAATATAACCGAAGTCTACGCGGGCGAAGCAGCGGGCGGAAAGCTAGTCTGAAATAAAGACGCAGTTACCGAAGCAGGTTCCTAACTCAGTTGCCTAACTCATCATTCTGGGAACTGAGATACCTACGTTCGTGGGAAAATCTCTGCTTCGACACACGTGGTCCGCCCACAGACAGATAGGGGCCCAAGTAGTGAACTAGCCACTCATGAAAGGCTGCCCCGCCATCTTGCGAAAAATCCCGAGATACGCCACCGGGCCGGCTGGCGAACCGGATAGAGGGAACAGTGGACATTTTCAGGGGCGGAGTTCGGGCGTCCCAGCAGTCTCCAGATCACACTCACCCTTCTTCTGTTTCGCAAGTACACCCCACACCCCATTTAAATCAAAATGAAAAGGAACAGGAAAAGGAAAGTTGTTCATCTATGCACGCTCTCTGCCTCAAAGTGCATCTCACCAATATCTGAGGCATACTCTCAAATCTAGTGCCGGTCCACCACCATCTAGAAACCGACAAACCTTCTCTCCTATTCCTTGCGGAGACGCAGATAAGGTGCCAACTGACACTGCGTACTTGCAGTACCCCGGGTACTCTCTAGAACACAAGTTCCGGGCACGTGCTGGAGTGTGCCTTTATGTCAGGGACGACATCTGCTGTCTGCGTCTCCGTAATCTTGAGGACTCCAGACTGTCCATCATGTGGGTATTGGTGGACGCTGGTGTGAATTAAACTATCTATAGATACCTTCTTCTACCGCTCGCACTCCGGAGATCAGGAGACGACCAGGCTCACAGAACAAATCAGTGAGGCGGCTGATACAGCTCAACTAAGGTTAGCACAGCCCAGTTAGTGATACTGGGGGATTTAAATTACAATCACCAAGAATGGGGGTTCCCATACCAGTGCACTGACCACGCTGGGAGAGAGATGCGCAAACTCTCCTTATCACATAACCTCACCCAGTTGGTCCGTGAGGCTACTAGGGTTCCGGATGTTGATACGCATACAGCCAATTGCTTGGACCTTCTACTGACAACAGATCCAGACAGATACTCGGTTTCGGTATCTTCTCCCTTACAAAACTCCGACCATAGTCGGGTGAAGTCTGTATCATATAACATGTACTACCCACCCGACCCCAGCTCCAGAGGCACACGGCGGGTGTTCTTTTTGTGTGGTCCTTTTTCGCATCTTATCCTTGGCAGATCACGTTGGCCGTATAGGCGCCAAACTGGCTTCGTACCCTGTGGGTAGTAAAGTGTATTGGTCGCTGGCAAAGGCGGTCGAGACGAACTTCTGCAACCCCTTACTACCTCCCCTGCTGAAGTCTGACGGGTCACTCGCACACTCCGCCCATCGAAAAGAGGTACATAAAGCATTGCGCAATCTAGATGTGAATAAAGCCAGTGGCCCCGATGGTATTCCAGCTATTGTTCTGAGGACATGTGCGCCTGAATTGACTCATGCCTTGACGCGCCTATTTCGCCTCTCCTTGGAGGTCGGAAAAATACCAGTCTTGGAGGCTTGACAATGTGCAACCTACAGGTACCCTTATTGGGTACACCCAATAAGGGTAGTCGTGCTGACCCTATCTGCACCTCCATCCTGTGTAAGACGGTGGACCGTGTACTGAATAGCAAGCTGCTGGCGCATCTTGAAGCTAATGACTTCCTCTCTGACCGGCAATATGGCTTCCGCCGAAACCGGTCCACTGGGGACATTCTTGCTTGCGAGACGCATATCTGGAGTGAGACCTTGGAGAAACACGGAGAAACTTTAGCTGTCTCCCTGGATATCTCTCGCATCTTCTATCCCTCATCTTTGGGATGGATCAGCAAAACATGAGCTTCAGGCTGTGGAGGCAATAGAGGCATGCTAGAAGGCTCATAGGTGACGGCGGGCTGTTTGATGCTCGGCTACAAAGCCTAGAGCATCGCCGCAAGGTTGCGAGCCTATCTGTCTTCTATCGGGTGCATTTCGGAGAGTGTGCTACGGAGTTGCATAACCTAATACCCCCATCGCGTTTTTACAATAGGACAACCAGAAGAACGGCAGACGTCATCCATACCAGGTGGATTTACCATTTACGCGAATCAAACGGTTTGCACCTACTTTCATAGTGCGAACCGCCAGGATGTGGAATGATTTGCCGGAGTCTGTGTTTCCTGCGCGGTCTTCAAGTCACGGATGAATAGGTACCTAATGAACAAGTGTGCTCCATCGTAGACCACATCGCTGCTTAACATCAGGCAGAATGATGGTCAAACACTTGTTCACAGTGATAAAAAAAACCTTAACCACACCGCATAGCCCAAGGTTAACTGGAAGAGAATGCTTTGTAGCATTAAGTTCACCTTTGTACAATTTTAGTGCAATACAGTATTAAATAAAAATATACACTTCACGCCTTTAATCCCAAAGAGGGGTAGGCAGAACGGTTCACCAAGCGTACTTAACCCAACGTGACAGGGGGTGAGCCCATCGCCGTTATAGGGTTCACACACCATGTGGTGTGCGGGTTTCATCACGATGTTGTCCTTCACCGTACGAGCGTTGCGTTGCGTACATAGGCTCTGAAAAAGAGTCCCATTGGTACACGTCCAGTAGCCGGACTCGAACCCGGGACCTCCCGGTTACAAGTCAAGTGTCCGACCAACTGGACCGCAGACGCTTTTAAATAAAAATAATTTAAAAAAAATTTGTAAATCTCCAAAATTCCACGAGAGCACGACATTTATAATTATTTCCAACAAAAGTTGTCCAAAGGAACTTACCAGGATTCAAAGTGAAAGTCCCCTTCCATATCTTCCCCATGTAGCTCATGTCCACGTTGAACTTGTTCTTCTTGGTGAGGTCCACGCTGTGCACCTGCAGGTTGCTGCCCGGCTCCAGCTTCGCGTGGAAACCTTCCGTGCTGATCTCCAGCGCGTAGGGGAGGCAGTTCTGAATAGCCAACGGCGGTATGATCCTTATTGTGTAGTTCGGTATCGATCGCGTCACTTTCGATGATTGGACTTCTGAGAAAGGAATTTTTTTTTGTTTAATAATAGTACCTGGACGACTCCGAAATTATGATTAACGTCAGTGATTAATTAGGCGATTCTTCAGATATTGTACTTGAACATATTTCGAATGAAAAATAAATTAAAAAATTAGCGTTTTTACCCTAAATTAAATTTTCAGAATCGATTTTGTCTCCGATATAAACCGTATCGAACAATTAAAAAAATCGATTATTTTCCTTCCATTTTTTCATATCTCATCTCTAGTTACATAGCATAGTATTACTACTCGGCAATAAATGTCAGTAAGAGTCGTATTAACAATTTGAGCAATTTTTCATGCCCGGAAACACGGTTGGAAAGATGTTTTCTAAAAATTAAACCTAGCTAGATCGATTTATCGCCCCCAAATCCCTCTACATACCAAACTTCATGAAAATCGGTGCAGCCGTTTCCGAGATTCCAATTATATATATATTACAAGAATTGCTCGTTTAAAGATAAAGATTTCGTGGTTTAGTGAAAAGATCAAGACTATATGCATACTATAGCTATTTTACTATACCTAGTTCATGCTATGTTATTTTTATGTTTAGTTATTTTTGTGTTTGCGTTTCCAAATCGCCAAGGAGCATAAAAATATTGTAATAAAACGCAGTAGGAAGGAAATGTAAAATTCCGCTATCTTACAATGAGTGCCTAAGGTACTAATGAAAATATTTGAAATGTACTTAATTCTGTTAAAGTACTAGAAGAACGTACACAAGAGCAATACGAAATGACTTGGGTACGCGTAAATTAAACAGTTCCTAAAAACTAGGAGAGGAATCAGACCAATTGTAGAACTTTGCTATTTTTCCACTATAGGCGTTAGGTTGGTTGAGGTATCTCAACATTTGGTTAATACCCTAGAAAAAAATTACTTAATTCTAGTATCCATGCATGTGTATCATCATCATCAGCCCATATTTGTCTACTGCTGGACATAGGCCTCTCCAATTGCACGCCACTATGATCTGTTTTCGGCTTCTCGCATCCAGCTTCTGCCAGCCATCTTGCATATATCATCAGTCCACCTTGCCTGAGGGTGTCCTACACTCCGTTCGCCGAGCATGTGTATGTAAACTCCGTTTCACAAAAGAAGTCCCCTCGTTTCCATACTTTCAGTATGGTAGCCACGGGACTTCTTTTGTGAAACGGAGTCTAAGCTCATCTCACCCTGCTCAGCAATAGCCCGCAGCGCGAAGACACGAGGTATGGTGGGGTCAGCGGGGCGTGGTGGGTTAGCGGGGTTGTCGGGGTCGGCGGAGTCAACGGCCTCGGCGGGGTCGCGCGCCTGGCACACGATGTCACGAGGCGAAGAGTCGCGCGCCATCTCCGCCCACCACACGCCTTGACTTGACATCTGGTAACCGCTGTTAAAGTTGTATAGTGTTTTGGTGAGTATGTACATACATTCAATGTATATGAATTGATTAAATTCGCGTCGATGATTATTGTGGTATTTTTTATGTGTCCTAACCCGCTGAAAGACCCGCGTCGTTTTAGGAACTCAAATATGGTGATAATCCATATGAAAAATTGATCTCTAAAGGGGAAAATAGGGTAACAAATTTAACTACTTAGAGCGACGCGAATATAATAAGCAAGTGTGTTTCATCGTAGACTTCATCGCAGCTTAACACCAAACAGGATGATGTACAAATGTACATAATATGACGGTGTATCTGTATCCACAAGGTACGATTTGTAAGCTACACACATCAAAAGTGTCTAGGGATCAAGTATTTTAGAAGAAATTTCGGAACGTTACGTAGTTCGGTGGCGACTGCTTCTCCAGTAAAGACGTATCGTCATGCTCTCCGCTACTTGAAGTAGTTTGGTTTTGAGCGAATATACTGTTCATGTTGACACGCGTTCAATGGCCAATCTAGAAGTAACGTAATCTATGGCAGGTGGCCCGGTCGATTAGTAAGAAGTGCCGTGTGCAAAATGTTTATTCGAAACGCAAGCACTCTCGCGACACGACCGATCGTGAACCGGAATGACAACGGAATGAACTTGATGTGTGTATAATCTGCTGCGCCCTTAGCTTGTTTGTCTATACACAAACTAAGTGCTGCGCGTCAAAATATTTACAGAAGTGAAATGTACAGACAGTAAACGTGTACTAACTCAGGATGCAGAACATGCAGATACAGTGGGCAGTGGTGTGCGGCGGCGAGGGGCGGGGGGGCGGCGGCGCGCGGGGCCAGCACGGCGCTGCGCCGGGCGCTGAACGGGTTCCCCCCTCCCCCTCCCCCCGCGCCCTCGCCCGCCCCCACATCCGCCCCCGCCCCCTCCTCCACCGCGTCCACCGCTCCCGCCGGCGCGTCCGACTGCTTGTAGTACAGCTCCAGGGGGTAGCTCGTCTCGTTCACTATCTGCAACGTGTACGAACGTTGTTAGCAAACAATTTGCTTGAAGAATGAAGAGGTTGTGTAGTAAATATATTTTACAACAACACACACATTGCCTTCATCCCATGTTAAGTAGCTAAAGCACGTGTGTTATGGGATGGGAATTCAGACAACGAAATATACTTACTTAAATATTTTTTTCTTCTATTAAATACATACTTATATAAATAAACAGCTAGACACATCCAACAAGTACATAAAAGCTCGTCACCAAAGCGGTGGGAATCGAACCCACGACCCTGCGGAATAGAGGCAGACATGCTGACCACTACACCAACGGGCCCGCCAACCGCCAGGATGTGGAATGACTGGAGTATGTGTTTCCTGCGCAGTACAGTCTGAAGGTCTTCAAGTCGCGGGTGAATAGGTACCTAATGAACAAGTGTGTTCTATCGTAGACCACATCGCTATTTAACAGCAGACAGAATGGTGGTCAAACGCTTGTTCATAGCGAAAAAAAAAAGGTCCGCTATTCAGGTTATAAAAGAGAGTGGGGTCGTAATTTTTAAGGCAAGTGTATGCTTTAACGATGCAGATTGGTTTGGGAAAGACGGTAGTAATGGTGCCAAAGTAATGATTTTAACAATTGGGGTGACATCGCAAAACTTATAGTAGATGGCGCCACTTACGCTTGTAAACCGCAAACAATAAAATTGATACTATCTGATAAACGAAATTGTGGGGACAATCTATTAAATTAATTGCGATTTTTTGGCTCAAGCAAAAGCGCCATTAGTTTATGCGTTTTCTTCTTTCTTATTTGTCTATCAAACCTCTTAACTAACTCGGCTTAGCGACCACTGACAGATAAACATTTTTCAATGCATCTAAAAAGCCAAGATGAGAAGATGTCGGACCATCAGAAACGTTGGAACTCTAAAATAACTAGACATCTGCATCAAGTTACTACAACTATTTGAAATGTTTGTAAATAAATCATATACCCCCTTACCAATAATCGCGTTGTCACTTACACAACGGTTATTACAGGTCTACCTGAACTGGTTATTCCGTATTTGACATACAACTGACAAGTTAAGTTGAGCTTTGTATATCTTCAAAATAGCAATTCGGCCATTATTAGTAAGGCCCATATTGTGTAAATTTATTGTTGTTATATTTTTGTTGTGTAAGTATGTGAATGTGTGTGTTTAATTTCAGCAATAAGCGCGCCTTGGCTATAGCTGTAAGCATTATTGTATTTATATGTTACCTGTAGTGGAGATCGCACGGTGATCTTGGTGGAGTGGTAGGTGGACTCTTTCTCCACTATGATGTAGTAGCGGGTTCCGTTCTTGCTCGGGTGGAGTACGTGTAGTCGCTTGCCCGGTGTGCGGGGAACTAGCACCTGTAAAATTCACATACCTACATTATTTGACACCATAATTGAGGATGTCAGCGCTAAAGTGGTCTAAGCCACAGTTTTTAATCATCATCAGCCACATAACGTCCACTGCTGGACGAGGGCCTCCCCCAATGAGATCCGTCATTTGGGGTGAAATGCCAGTAATCGCCACGCTTGGCAGGCGGGTTGGCGATCGCAGTGGTGTTGTGGTTTAACCCACAGAGAGCGCTGCTGCCCGTTCTCTGGAGAGCTCCCTCGGTCGCCTCTTACGACCCCCATGACGTGAAAAGTTGGGCTGGGAAGTTTTTAATATCCGACTTGAAGTACTTCGTAAAATTTACTAAACAGTAAATAAAATCATTCATATTAAATGTTTAAAACTGGGTATTATAGCGCGAAGATGTAATCAAAGACAAGCATTCAGCTTACCTTCGTTGTTTGCCCGACGTTTCGACCCAGTTACATGTGTCGTGGTCGCGAGCTGACTGGAGTACGGCGGCGGCGTCGTTCACTGGTTGGCTGCGAATCCGAACTACCCTCAAAAAGTCACTGTTTCAATCTTCGCGCTATAATACCCGTTTTAAACATTTAATATCATGTCAGTGCGCGTTTCCTTAAAAAAAAAACATTCATGTTAAGGAATCCATAATTTTAATTACAATACTCACAGTAAGGTCATCGAAGCCGTGTATGGAAACAGTGATCCGCAGCGCGGTGAGGTCGCGGTAGAGGCGGTCGGGCGCCGGCGCCGCGCCGCTCGGGCTGGCGGCCAGCTCGCCCGCTGTCGGCACCTCCGCCTCCAACGTACTGCACGGGGGCATATAACATGGTCACATTATGTCGAGACCTGTGCCTCTAGCACGAACCAACGCTACTAACGTTAGCGTATCCGTTAACGTTGAAAATGTATGGGAAAAAATCAGCGCCGTCTGCCGGAATTCATCGGAACTACGCTTACGTCAGCGCGCAACGTTAGTTGTACTGCGTAGCGTTGGTTCGTGCTAGAGGCACTGGCGTCGATGACGTCACGTCACATGAGCGCTCTGAGATGGTGCGCAAAACAAGCGGCGGGGCGAGCGCGGGGAGGTGAAAGGAGAACGGGACGGGAGGTTCGCATTCCAGCGAGCTCTCGAGATAATGTGACCGGGTTATATTTATTTATTTACTAGCAAACCCTGAGAGCGTCTGTGGTCCAGTTGGTCGGACACTTGACTTGTAACCGGGAGGTCCCGGGTTCGAGTCCGGCTAATGGACGTGTACCAATGGGACTCTTTTTCAGAGCCTATGTACGCAACGCAACGCAACGCTCGTA
>SJJU01060293.1:0-10151 GCA_012932125.1 Conopomorpha cramerella
CCCTGTGACTCTAGTCAGGCACAAGTATGTAGAGCCAGCAGGAGCTCAGTTTCCTAAATAGAAGTTCGATCACAGTAGATTTTCTGTAGTATTACAGTACCTACACAGCAGCTTTTGCTTACTATATTTTATATTTTACTCTAAGAAAACTACTACTTCAGTGTGGGTGTTAGATTTCTAAAATAATTAACTAACAAAGACAGAATCAAGTCAGGGCATTGTGTTAGTCACGCCGTCTGTTTTCTAGTCAGCATCGTCCACGTTTATGGTAAACGAAGAGTCTAATTACTTACCTAATCTAGGTATATTCAGTGGAATAAATTAAATTAAAATATAATGAAGATGTTCTCACTTGACGACCGGCTCGGAGTCTCGGTCACGTCGTGGTGTACAGCGCGTGGCTGGCCCCGCCGCACACCGCTGCACACCGCCCCACCCGCGCAGCCGACACCAGCAGGAGAGGAGCTACACACATACATCTCAAGCTGCCGTAAGTAACGGAGCACATATTATACAATTTAATAATCTAATGTTAATCACCTAATTAAACTCTTTGAAATGTCAGTACAATTAGCAGAGCTCGCTCTCACGGCGTTGTCAAAGAAACACAGTCTTTTCAGCTTTCTCATTATTAAAATATATTGTAATTTATTCCCTTTCCATCTTTGGAGTAGTTATATTAATAGAAATAAGACGAAGACGTTCTTAATTTTAACGTTTGCGGCATACATTATTCATAGACCTAATTTAGTTTTTGGCTGATATACAGTAATTTTATGATAAACAATGTGATCATGTGATCAATTTTCTCTTTTAAGATGTGTCGTGGCTCAGTCCCCCCCCCCAGCCCGCCCCCGCCCCGGCCCTGGGCCGCGGCGGAGGATTCATGTTACGTGCAACATATAATGTGGGTCATTATAAGCAACGCTACTATACATAATTATAGTCGACAGAAGATGTCCTTCGTTCTAAATATCATCGACCCTCTTGTTGTGCGCCAACTGACGTCTTTAAGTAGGTAATGGGTACAATCCATACAATCATACATCGATGTCTTACAGAGATAGGCGAGGTATAGGGGGAGGGGAGCAGACTTTTGTTACTGCTACTCTGAACTGCTCAACGATCCGACAAATAATGAAAACCAGCTCAGCTGAATGTGTCACTATAATATAGGTCTGAACCACCAAGCACCAAGCACCTCGAACCTAAACTACGTAGACAGGGGTTGGTTGGGGACATAGCCCTATTATAATTTGTCATTATAGTAGAGCGCGGCGGGGGAAGCCGCGGTGCGGTGAGTACCCTCGCCGAGTCGTTGCCGACGTGATATGAATTATGATCAGCGAACCCTCCCGCCGCCGCCGCCGCCGCCGCTCGCACGTCTGAAGTATTTAGCAAAGCACTCGAGCTGGAAAATGTATATTTTGACGGTTTAATTACGAACTATGTAACGGAGCTAAGAGAAACTGACGGCACCTTTTTGGACATAGTGACTGCAAAATTTTATGCGACATTTTCCTTAACTGCTCAGTGGCCGTTACATCGCGCAATTATAAAACAGATTAGATCTATTATAATTCCACAAACTATAACCTATTGAGGTACTCACTTCGAACAATTATCATGTTCTAAGTAAATTATTGTTAGGAATAACTCAACTTGTACTATGTTGTTTGCATTTATGTAATTTTTCCAATAGGAACAAACTTTAGATGTTAAGGGCGGCGGGCGGCAGGGCGGCGGAGCGGCGGCGCGGCGGCGGGTCGTGTGTCACGTAAGGTATTACAGCCGTGCTTTGCGTCATGGCCGCGAATCAGCGAGGATGGCGGAATGGGTTCTGGGAAAGAGAGCGACTGACTTGTACCTTAACCGACCACCCGGCGCGACTGCCGCCGCCGCCGCCACCGCCGCACGGCGCTGTCACGTGAAGGGGCTGGCTGCACGTGTGGAGGAACCGAGGAACCCACTCTTTTCTTGTTACATGAATATCCCCGGCTGACGTAGTTTTTATTACAAACGTACCAATTTAATAGATATTCGTGATTGTAACGACCATATTGAATCATCAGTGTATCACATCACAATAGAGCTAGGATGAAGATCGGGGCGTCGCGTCGCGGCGTATTCACAAAAGCGATCGACAAAAGCTCAATCAATGACATTTTGACCTAAGTTCTTTTCAATATTCATCTGAAATCCCACAATCAATTTGCGGCCCTTATACTGTTCTTGGGGTCGTAGCAGACTGCAATATTTATTAAATATTTTTTTCATATGAAACAGAAGTACGAAGCAGTTATGTACGTATTATCCTATTTATTTTGAGCTCCAAAAGACAAATAACTAAATATTATACACAATAAATATTATAAGCGTTTTATTAGAATGAAAAAAAAAAAAATCAAATATAAATTACAAACAGCATCCACCACATGTTTAGTCAAAAGTGTGTATTTTTCAGAGTGTGTATGTTCGACAACTTTAGGTACTCCGATCCAGGCTCTACTCTACATCCAGAGCAGCGATATTTTTCAAACGTATGTTTATTGTCTGATCTATTGGTAAGATCACGGAGATAATATTGTATGTAACATTAATTACCAAGTGTCAGAAGGTAAAAGAAACATAGAAACGTTCTACTCTCTAATAATAGTCCTGGTAGGTGGCGGCGGCGAGTGCGGCAGTCGCAGGGAGCTGCAGCACTGATACAACACCGTAATGGTGCAATGTAGAGGTATTATTAACATTAACAGAAGGTCATTCCGAATGAGCCGACCAAAAAGGTAATGATTCAAGATATTTGGCTGAATTAATAACTTGTGTCGGTAAAACAAAATGTGTTGTAGTCTCGCGCTAGCTCTATAATTCTTGAAATATATCAAACGAACTACACACATCAAAAGTGTCTAGGGATCAAGTACATTTTAGAAGATTGCAATCAAGAATATATTTTACAAAAACTTGAATTCATTCATAATTTATTCAAAATGTGGTGATAAGTCATTGATACAGGCATGGGGAATTAGGTAGGAGACCAATCCAGAAGATTAGATTTGATTTAAATAAATTAGATTTTGTTAGAGCTAAAAATGTTCTTGATCCCTAGACAGTTTTGATGTGTGTACTTACTTACATATTTGCAACAGTATCTTTTATTATTTTGACAAAACTCTATTTATCATCGCATTGCATTACTTCGCAGAGAGATACTATCTATGTGCCAATTCAGGCAACATAATTTTCCTTGAAGTGTCTGATATTGTCGAGGCGATTGCTCCTTTGAGCCCGCACCGAGGCTGTGCTGAGGGTGAGGCGGTATCTAGGCACGAGCCATGTTCAAAAGGATTGAAAATTACAGGTCTCAGGCGGAGACCTATGTCCGTGACTGGCTGTAAACGAGCTCTGCGTCGGGCGACGGCGGGGCGGCTCCCCCCGCGCCTGAGCTGAGGAGGCACAACTGTTAAGTGCTAAGGGTGCTTTTCCACTGCGACGCAACGGAGATAGGTTGTTTTAACGGGAAACTCAGTATTGCTAGCGCAGTGCAGTTGTGTTTTAATCTCATCGAATCAACTCTAGACGTCTCCGCACAGTATTTCACAGAATGTCATTGATCGTGAACATGAACTTGTATTGCCAGACTGTACCGATATAGAACAGCTCACCGTACAGTGGTGTGCTCCTTACCAAACGAAACGAACCATCGTCTCTATCTTTAGCTAGATAATACGTACGTAACTAACCTTCTTAACCTTCAAGTCCCTACTTACCTACGTAAACAATAGAAAAGTAAGCAAGTAATAATTTGTTGAGCTGTAACTCGAACGAAAGAATTGTTTTGACTGCTTTGTTTACTCACTAATGGAAAATTTCAGAGCGGGGATGGGTTCTCGTCTTGTAACTTAAGTACGTATTTGTGAATCTCAATAACAATATCAACAATGACGGTTGATTTCATTATTTAGTAATAGTGGAGGGAAAGCATGGAGACTCTTATCTCTCCGAGTCGGGCGTGCCGAAGACGATGTTCAAATGAAAATAGCAGTGTGGGATATTCGTGGTGCGTGACTGTAAGCCCTGGCTACGTTGTTAGCCAGTCCTCGCTATGTTTACCTCCCGTGTCCCACTTGCAATCTTCAAGTCCCAGTGGGCGGTTGTCCGAGCAAACAATTCGCGTCTGTACTACTTTGGAATAAGGACTACTTAAGCACTTATACGTTCTTACTCAACGGAAAATAACAATAGTTATGTGAACACTTTATTTCAGAAGTGTTCGTATATTTGGCTCTCGAGAGGAGAGTGCGTTCTTAGAACGACTTGAGCGACCACCAGGAGTGAAGCTCCGGCGGGCGGCGGCGGTGGAGGTGGCTGCAGCCCACCTGTCCCACTGATCTCATTACATAATGCCATTATAAGAAAGGGATTTTTTTCTACAATAGTAATGTAATTTAATTAGTTAAAAAAGAGCAATTCGTATCACGTAATTTGACTTAATGTGTGTAAATGTTGAGCAGCAGCAGCCCAGAGTGGAACAGAGCGCGAGTGTGGTCGCTGGCTGCGGAGCGGCTGCAGGGAGTGCCGAGTCGTGGACTCTCAATGTCGTGTCTCGATAATTTATAGTGGATTGTACTAATTAAATGTAAACAGTGTACGTTGTCTCGCGTGCGGGCCTCAGTCCCCGCGGCCGCGCCCGCGCCCGTGCCAGCGGCGGCGGCGGCGGCGGCGGCGGGTGGTCGCTCGTCGGCCCTTCTATAAATAAATCCTTAACTACACAACCCGAGTTCACGAAGATACTTCTAATTTTCACACTTACATTAATAGACCCGACTTTTCTCTACCACAGTGTTAAGAGTATCGGCGGCGCGGCGGCGGCGGCGCGGGGCGGTGACGTGGCGGTGGCGTGGCGTGTGGCAGACTCTACACAACTTGCATTACTCCGCGGAATTCATGATTTATCGCCAGCGAGGAGAACATAACTTCTTGCATCCTGTTATGATAAAATATGTACCTACGTCCAAGATAGTCCATACTATAATAATAATAATTCTTCCAAAAATGTTACTGAAAACTGGTTTTCCAAATGTCACCAGTGCTGTACCTACTACATAGTTAATTCAGCAAAGTCGCTTGGTGAAAGTTTTCCAATTAGCACCGATTTTAGGAAATGTTGCATTATAAGTCGGCGCAGTCGGTGGAAGTTGTAGATAATTGTAATGCTGTGAACGCAGCGGCTCGGTAGCTGCTGGGCGCTATCCCCAGGCGAGGCGGGACAAAGCAGTCGGCGGCGGCGGCGGCGCTCCGCGGGGACCAGCCCGCTCCAGACACTTCCCTTTAATTACGTCGCCCCACCTGGGAACCAACCGCACGCTGAGATTGCTAAACGAACTCTTTAATATTTTGTTTCTAAAAGCGGAAAATCAATTTCTTACCATATTTCCTTTTTGAAATTCAATCATTTGAACAGCCTGGTACCTTTATTTATCCTTTGAAGAGTTCTCTAACTGTACAAATTATGTAATGTAAATGAAGGGCAATAAGTATAACTAATTGATTTTTCGATCATAAAAAAATCACAAATTCACGAGCTGTGCATTATTTGACGAAGTTTCTATTTTGTCGAGGCAGAACGTATTTTGCAACATCGTATTGAAACTTTGAAGTCAAGCGTTAAGTTTAATTAACCGTCACTTGGTCGCCGAGCGGTATTATTATAGGCGTTGATTATATTATCACGGTGGAGGTGATTGACAAATTTACAGTTCGATGCGAATTGCGGATAGCGTTTCGTGAACGTCACTTCCAGCACATACATAGTTGGAGACGAGAGGTAAGTGATGCGAGCTGTCGGTGTCCTCGTCTCTTTAATTACGTCCGAGTGAGTGACCGAGATCGCGCAGCGCGCCTGTGTGCGGTCGGGCGCGTGTGTGCGGACGCGGCGCGCCTCCGCCGCCCGCCGCACACACGCGCGCCTCCAATCAGCTGATCGCCGCCGCCGCCGCCGACTACGCCGCCCTATCTACAAACACCTCTATACATACATCATGGACCGCAATGTATACTATTAGAACGATAATTCATTCATTCAATAACGAAGTACTATTTCTTACACGATTATTCTGAATTACAGTTTACATTTTTGCACGGACTTTGAAATTAGAAACGTCGGCGGCCTTAGTCATGGTGCAGAAGCTAAAATAGAGCTCGTTACGCAGCAGTTCTGGTCTGGACAGTAAATCGTGCTTATTTATAAAATATCTGGAAGCGTTGAAGGAAGCCCCGGTTACCCCAATTTGGTGTTGACGTAACATTGTAGAGTTCTCTCCCTGCAACTATCTCTGTTGCTCCCAGCTGCTGCGGGCACGTGGGACAGGGACGGCGAGCGGGGTGGCAGAAGGACGCCGCCATCATCCTCGAGTTGGGCTCTTAAAATGGCCGATGCTTAGTTC
Organism: Conopomorpha cramerella; assembly: GCA_012932125.1. NCBI lineage: Eukaryota > Metazoa > Arthropoda > Insecta > Lepidoptera > Gracillariidae > Conopomorpha > Conopomorpha cramerella. The sequence continues at coordinate 6,447 of SJJU01060293.1, forward strand.
GTGATCGCCTAGGGAGAGGGCGGTGTCGATAATATTATGTTTTATGACGTCGGCAGCGGGAGGTACATAAACTGGGTTTTCGTTTTACGAGATATGATGGAACGATAAATTATGTTCGCATTGGGGAATCGAAATTCGATACCTTTTATTTGGCAGTTTATGCAAATTGCAGCAAGTCTTGGTGAACTGTAAGCACGTAATGCGATCCAGGGAAATTACTTTAGAATGGCTGCACTGATCATAAAGCGTGCTTATCAGACCGTGGCAAAGGAGGCCATATTTTTTGTGCCTATTCTTTGCTCTTTGAAAGAGTCATGCACTATGCAGTGCGGCGCGCGACGACAACTTACTTCTCTGTATCAAGAACACTGAACCTTTTTGTCATAGAGTTTTTATCGCAGCTAATTGCTTTGTGGAAATGTGTACCGAGCTATGCAGCAATGCTAACAAACGTTGCTTCACTACATCATATGAAGGAGTTCAGGTAAATAAAGATATTTAATAATAACGACAGTTGCACGAAGCAGCCCGAGATAGGACTATGTACACGTAATACCATGATCCATAAAAGTACAATCAAGTTTTATTGTGCTTGTGAAGATAAAATAAATGATGCCTTAACTCAGTCGTAGCATGACGCAGTCTGTGGATAATTCGTTTCTTTCGCTTATGGAACATAAAGGTTGAATATCTGAGCGTAGCCGCCGCCGCCGGCAGAGTCTCACGACGGGCGGCGACTGGCGGCGGCGGGCGGCGGCGGCGGGCGACGGCAATCATGCATTAGTCTCGATGTTTATTTCGTGTTTATTACGGAGATGCTAATTTAACGCCGTCGCTGGAGTTGATGTCGGGTAATGGAGTACATTCTCACAGCAGAGCGAGGACGTGCTCGCGCTCCTAATGGGCGGCAGGCGCAGGGCGGCTCTCGCAGCTCCGCACCAGTTGCACGCCGCGACTAATTACCGCTGAGATAATGTAGGAATCTGTCCACTCATTTTATTCGTAGTGCCATTCGTATCAAAATGTGAAGCGCGTGACTGTAATGATAGCTGTTCGTGGAAAGCTGTGCCCTGGCGCTGCTCAGCCGCCGGATACCGTTTCTAAACACTTTCCGAGCAACACAAAACACAGCTGAGTTCTTTAACAACGAATTCGATAAGGAATTTGTTTTGCCTTCAAATGAAAAGACAATTCGCAATGAGTCGCATTGTTTGATTTTATCGTTTCGCCTAGCTCGGAGCGTTGTTAGCTTAGCTGTAGGTAGGAACGAAGCAGCAACACCGACAATCTAAGCAAATGGATGGCTATTATGTGGAATTCCAATTACATGGAGCAGCTTGGGTCGTCAAGCAGATAACTAGATTCCGGGGCATTCGAGCAGACGGCCATTACTCCTAATGCGGCGTAGCGGATATTTAGTCATTCCTCATTGAGATGACAACATCCATCTTAATGCAGCACGCCTCATCACACCGCTAGCTCGACTATTCACCACAATGAGAACAATCATATTCCTATATTCGTTTTAACTCGTGACTTCGCATTTGTGGAGAGGAATTTACGTTCTAATTCTAAAAAAGTTTCTTTCGATCCTTTATAGCTTGACGATGCTTGATACCCCGGTACAGTACGGTAACGTAGCTCAGTTGTGTCCGTGGAGACGATCAAGTAATTACAACCAGTGGATTAGACAGTTGCGTTGATAATGGCAATATATTTCTAAAGGACTTAACATTCAGTTATGAACGAATTACATTAAGTCTGATTGATGGGAAAAGAAACAGGTTTATCGCTAAGCGGCTTACACCCAATGTTAATAAATAATTGGTTCCGTCGAAGGTTGGAATTATAATGCTTACTACTACTACCTATTTCGTTTGTCATTTCAGTTTTAGATGCGGGTTTTCTCAAACACCCAGTAATGTTAGTAGTCATGGCAGGCTGTTGACTGGTTGGTAGTGTCTGTCCAGGCATTGCGGTAATAGAGTGATACTTACTTGGCGGTGGGCACGAGGCCCGAGGGTCGGGTCCGCGGGGTCGCAAGGTCGCGCTAAGCAATCCGAGGTCACTGGGGTCGCGTCTGACCCGGCACTGGCACTACACACACACCGACAGTATGACACACACTTTTAAGACAACAAGGTAAATAAAACTAATATCACCGTACTTTTTGTAAAAAGATAGTTATATTTTTGGCATTGGACTATGACACAATATAATACTATGATATGCTAAGTAAGCGTTTTATAAAGACTTTTACATGCCGAATATTCATTAATCAGACTATTCATCAGAGGACTCTTTATATAATTTCAACAAACATAACTGTTTACAAATGAGAGTAGAGATACGTTTCTAGTTAACCACTCAGGACTGTTCTAGACCTCGTATGACCTATTCAATAACATAACTATTTCTAGTTTTTATTCGTAATATTTTTCTCACTTTCATTTTTTATTCTATAGGTACATATAATACATTTTGAACATATAATTATCGATATGATATATTATACAAAACGCAACGAATCAGCGAAGGTACAATAATAATTTAATAACGAAGCTTCGTCGGTCGCTGCAGTTGCGAATAAATATCGTTGGTGGGCCTCAGTGGTCGGCGACACTGATCGTCCGGACACTAGAGTGGACAGGCGGGGCGCGGCGGCCACCCGCGGCCACCCGCTGCCACCCGCGAGCCTCCACTATCACACTAACTATACAAACATCACAGTCACAGTGGCCTACATGTAGATGGGCAGCTGCTGCAGCGCCCGCTTGTCGAACCGCTCGTAGTGCGGCGGCAGCGCGTGCGCGATATCACAGTCCAGGGCCTCCGGCGGCAGGTAGGGGTGCGCCTTGAGCCGCGCGCGGGCCAGCCGCTCCTTGCCCAGCAGCTCCAGCGGCGGCGCGCGCCAGGCGGGCTCGGGGCGCGCGCGCTGGGCGGCGGCGGGCTGCGGCGGCGGGGCCGGCGGTGCGGGCGCCGCGCGGCAGCAGCGCCGCTGGCGGGCAGCGCGCGCGCGCCCCGGGGCCGCCGCCGCCGCCGCCACAGCCGCAGCCGCCGCTGCCTCGTCTCGTGGCAGGTTGTTCACGAACGGCACCCGCCGCAGGCTCTCGAGCCTCCGGAAGTGCGACGGGTGGATCATGAGCAGCGGCTCGATCTTGACGCCCTGTGGCGGCTTGGCACAGTCGGGAAGCTCGTATTCGATACTGCAGTCTACGTGTAAAGGCACCGAGTAATCCTTGGGGGCGAGTGAGGCTGGCCGCGCGTCCCGACGGTATCGGTCTGCGGCGGCGAAGTCGCCCTCGTCGCGGGCGTAGCCCGTCATGTCTCGCGACGCCGGCCTCACGGCATGTGAGGCACGGCCGATCAGCTGATCGTGCGGAGCGGGCGCGCGCGACGTGCACGCCCGAAGCCGCTGACGGATCGACTGGCGGTGACGGCGCCGCGCCTGCGCCCCGCCGCCGCCCCCCGACCGCCCCGCCGCCCCGCCGCCCCGCCAGGACCGCCTCCGCGCGCCCGACGGCCCGACTCGTCTGGCCCTCTTCGAGCGAGTCTCGAATCACGTCGCGTGATCGAGCCCTTTGAGAACTGAAGTCAAAGAGACTACGCCGCCAGATATCGAATTTTAAGTGATAGAACTTCCCCGGCTCTTCTATCTCAGATGACGGAGACAGCTCTGAAGAGCCAAAGAGAGCCGCCTGGGAC
>SJJU01060362.1:0-10760 GCA_012932125.1 Conopomorpha cramerella
CGCTCCCACGGCTAGGGCTATTTTTTTTAATTAATAGGTTCCTATCTCAGTGCCCGGATGCCGACATATTTGTTGACCCAATATCTAGGTTACTGTATAACTATAAAACATGTTCAAATTAATTTTAAGTTAAATGTTTGTTTTTGTTTTTTTTATCTGTTTCTTTTTTATGTATTTTTATGTTTGTTATTTTGTTTTAGATGTAGATTTTTTTATAATATAGCTGTCCCGGCAAACATTTGTTTTGCCATAATAAGTTGCTTTTGTACCCCGTGTATTGGGAGAAATACAACTGGTAGATGCATAAAAAATAGATAGTAGCCGATTCTCAGACCTACTGGATGCGCATATAAAATTTGGTAAAAATCGGTAAAGCCGTTTCGGAGGAGTATGGCAACGAAAACTGTGGCACGAGAATTTTATATATTGATTGTTAGGTTATGCAATAATTGTGTTGGTTGCTAGCTGATACGCATTAATATGTTTTGTAATAAATAATCAGGGTGGGCTCATTAAATGGCCAGTATGGGAAAGTGAATGAAATATACGAATAAGAAGTTCTGTTCTTAGGGAACCATGTCATCCATTTTTATAACAAGAAAAACTGCATACTTTCATTAAAAAACAAGTTCTAATATTGTATTAAAAAAACAGTGGTCACTTCCAACACCTACTAAAATAAATGAAAGTATGTGAAAACAAATACATTGTATTAATTTTAGACGTTATGTTTCATAAAAATATTTACTTCTTAAGACCTATGGAATCGATATCTAAATAGAAATAGTGTCAGTTTTTTTTCTCAAAACAACCGGGTTCGATTTCCGTGATGTGTACAGGTTATTTTTAAAATGTATGAATGCAGTTTTTCTTTTAATCAAAATCGGCCAGCCTAAGTGATTCCTAAAAACAAATCGTCATATGTGTTATATTTTCAAGCTTTACCATACTGACCGATTTGAATGAGCCACTCTGTATATTGTACCGTTGCATAATGAAAAATTAGGGGCGACGTCGCTCTACATACAAAGTCGCTAGCAATGCTCCTGTCACGTTGTATTAAACACGCTTGGTGAATCGCATTCGTCATTTCAGCGGCGGAGGCATTTGCTTAGCAATAACAACCTTATAACGGCTATGGACTCACCCCCTATCACGTTGGGTTAAATCGCTTGGTAACCTTGTGAGTTATTTTTTGTAGACCAAACATGTCGTGTCTGTTTAGTATGTGAAGAAATTCCTATTCATACATACATACATACACTTCAAGCCTGTCTCCCAGAGGGGTAGGCAGAGACTACAGATCTCCATTTGTCACGGTCCTGACATACCCCTTTCGCTTCATCTACATTTATACATCTTTTCATACATGACCTACGGTTTCGAGTACTTTTCACGCCACCTTCGGCCAGGACATCACCAATCTGGTCTGTATATGTCCTTCTGGGGCGACCTCTACTCACCCGGCCCATTAGATCACCCATATAAATCTCTTTCGTCAATAGACTTTCATCCATTCTCTCCATATGCCCAAACCACCGAAGCATGCCTTTTTCAATCTTGGTCACTACTAGTCTTTTCTAAATTCCTATTCAGTCCGAAAAAATATTGGACGCCAGCGCGTTATCAACTATATAGGTACCTACTACATCAGCGAACATACATACACTTCACGCCTGTTTCCCAGAGGGTTAGGCAGAGATACTGATCTCCATTTGTCACGGTCCTGAAATTATTACATGAAAATCGCTCCCGCATCGTTTCAATGGAAACACACCCTAAAGTTATTCTCAACCCGGTAGTGATAGTGCTAAATATTGCGTGATGTCACTGTTACCGGGTATGAATAATGATGACAAGGAATTCATTAATACGGGTTATAATGCCAACATCCTTGTACCATAATTACTTTGACACATTAATAACAGATGTCTTATTTGTTAAAATAATTACTGAGAATTTTAATTTTACGTCTTCATTTTATAAAAAATGGAAAAAGACATAATTTACAAAATTTCACTTGTTAATAATATGTGTACCTATGTTAAATATTTGTAAGCACATAATTTGAAAAGATTTTCAGAAAAAAATACTAAAAACTCCACCAATATTTAAATGAAACGACCAATACCTGTCTTGTATCACACTCCAGCAGTGCAAGCATGGCAGCAGAATGTGTGCCAGCCGTAGCCGCCTTCAGCAGCACGGGCAGCTTGCCCTTCCTGTTCGGCACAAGCCCCAGGAGCTGGATGCCAGCAGCCACGAGGCACAGAGCACCTCCCACACCAACTGTTATCTTGACCACACCACGGAGGTCTTTCTCTGTTTCCGTCTGAGTGGATAATCACACAAACGACAGTAAGTCACAAATGTCATGAAGATGGTGGTGGAGATACTAATAAAATATTTTTATTTTCGAGTCATCATAATCAACTGCTGGACATAGGTCTCACCAATGGCACGCCACAAAGGTCGGATTTGTGCTTTCTGCACCAAAGTGGTCGCCAAGCGTCGTCTGAACAAGATTATCGTACCATCTATAAATCACTGTCCAAATGTCCAAATCCACACTATGCTTTCCAATTCGTAGCAACCATTCTAGATCTTTCAGACTCCATCGGCCATAGGTCCAAGGAGCTACGGATACGAATTAGGTCTTGCGTCTATATCTATTTGTGGTAGGTACTTGTAAAGTTAGAGAGAGTAGAATAGCGCTGGGACACTTCGTAAAGTGGCCTTCTGCCTGTAGGTTTCAGAACTTACTTAATACTTGCAAGTTGGTGTAGGTAAGTTGGCAACTTCCTGGATTATACATATTCCTTACGTCAGATAGCGACAGGAAAAAAAACATTGTACCACAAAGAGAATTCACCTTACTGAATGTGGAAGAGCAACCTATCCAACATATTACTATAGGATACCTATCATAAGAACCGATGACCGTTTGATTGGCAAAAGAGTTCTCGAGAGGAGACCGCGTCTCGGCAAACGGAGTGTAGGACGCCAAACAAGGTGGACTGATGATGTGAGAAGCCGAAAACAGATCACAGTGGCGTACAATTGGAGAGGCGTATGTCCAGCATTGGACAAGTTTGGGCTGATGATGATAATGATGACCTATTATAAGCCTCGTGTCCACACTAATAAAAAAACACTTACCAGTACAGATCTAGCGACGGTAAAAAGGGCCAAGGTCCCAACACCCCTACACCGACACTGCACCAAGTATTGGTCTGGGATCCGGACTTCGCAGTGCTCGGTGCTCCATGTTCTGGGGTCTGATGTCGATCTCATGGCACATGCCAGTTTTGAAGCTAGAATTAATTGTAAAGTTAAGAATCTAGGGAATTCTTAAAGCGAAATTAATCTGGCAACGAAATCAAATAATATGATTGGCTAAAGCATCCCTAGAGTTAGAGAAGTGGCAAAATTGGCACTATAACATTTACATGAAACTGAACAAATAAGGCAATGGATAAATGTTAAATTTACCTAACTGTCTACTGATTACCCGGTTCCATTGAGAAACACTGCACTGGTCACTACTTCCTTGGGGATAACTCTAACAAATTATAGTTTAGATAGATTTCCTATGGATTATATCAAGTGCTTTTAAAAACCCCCCCTTATCCTAAAAAGCGTTAACATACACAACATCAAGTTAAATAGAAAACCTTACCAATCGCCGTATAGTTTCGAACGTGACTGAATATCAAAGTAACAGTTGGCGGTATCAAAGCATCTGCATGATCGGAAGCAGCAAACTGCACTTGCTGAGAAGCTATCTTGTACTCCATTTCACGGCCGCTTCTGTGAAAATACCCATATTTTAGAAACAACTTCTCCTATACATTGAGGAAACTAAATTTATTGAGTAACATAATACATTGCATGTAAATAGGTACCTAATGAACAAGTGTGCTCCATCGTAGACCACAACACTGCTTAACATCAGGCAGGATGATGGTCAAACGCATTATTATAAAGATGAGAAAGAATTGTTTGGATGGATGTTTGTAACGTAGATAAAGCGAAAGGGGTCTGCCAGGACCGCGCCAAATGGAAATCTGTAGTTTCTGTCTACCCCTCTGGGGGACAGGTGTGAAGTGTATGTATGTTTGTAACGAATACACCAAAAACCACTAAACAGATTTCGATAATTTCTTCACAACGAGAATGCTAGATCATCCCTGAGTAACATAGGCTATATTTTATCCCGAAACTCGGAAGGGGAACGAAAAAAAAACGCGACTACCTCTATGTATAAATAACTTTCTTGGCCGAATTTACCGTATCGATCTGGTTAAATTCACTGTAACTTGATAATTTTAATTTATTTAATAAGTGCCCTAAACAAGTGATGATAATCGGAGCCGTATTAGCCGTGTGGTGACGGCGAATAGCACACATATGTCACCGTCCCAGCCTAACTTTTCTCGTCGTGGGAGTCTGTGCTAGGCGATCGAGGGAACTCTCCAGAGGACGAGCAGCAACGCCCTCTGTGAGTTAAACCACAACACCGCAGCGAACGCCAACTCGCCCGCCAAGTGTGGCGATTATTGGCGGAAATCATTGGGGGAGGCCCTCGTCTAGCAGTGGACGTTATGTAGCTGATGATACAATAATCGGAACAGTTGATATTACTTTTTAAACAAGAACTGACCAGAACAATCCAGACTCTCAGGAGTTGCATACTATTATCTATTATTCAACACTTTGAAACTACCTTGCACCGGCAATAATTGAAGCCTACTCTAGAATCTAAGACGATAAAATCTCTATCCAACTAATATTATAAACTCGAAACATGGCTGTTTGTTAGTTCGTCACTGAACAACTGCTAAAAGGATATTTCACAAAACTTTTACTCAGTTTTTCTTACTCAGAAAAATATGATAGCGATTTCAATGGTAAATTTACTTTCCTGAACAAAGTTTTTTTATGTTATAAATGTTTGTGTGACCATACATTTTATTGTAAATGTTGGATAAGAAACCTTACATTTAAACAAAATTTATATGAGACAGTTGAATGATCATAAACAACTACTAATAACTACAACAACTGTTGTAATGCAAAGTTTGAATGGGTATTTGTTACACGGAAAAATACTATAAAAATACTAACAGTAAACGAGACAATCTACGGATAACGCCGCGAGGCGAAACCTTGTTACATTCTAAATGGAAATGGATTGTGCTAATACCTTGTAGTTTCAAATGCGATGCTTTTATTTGTGCACTTATTTAATTCTAAACGAAAAAATAAATAAAATAAATACAATTCACGCCAAAAGCGGGGTAGGCGGAGGCACTTCCTAAACAAATGCTCACAGTTCACTAAGCGTTAACTCAACGTATCAGGGGGTGAGCCCAAAATTGTGCCTTTTTTACGCCTTAGATATTTATTTTGTTTAAGGTTAAGTTTTGCAGATCTAACTTTGTAACAAAATATATTTTAACTAAATATGTATACTTTTTAATTAGATTCAGTATCATGACTAAATTGGAGTGAAGCATTTCCAATCAATCAGTCAATCAGGAACAATTAAGTGTCCATCAATCTTTAAGTACCTATAAAAGATATTTTAAGGCCGTAAAAGCTTTTAGGACCGTGCCATTTTTGGATAAGTGAGAAATTAATTGAATTTATGAGTATTCTGTACTTTTTAGACCCAAATAATATCGAATGTACCTACTCTAATTGTAATCGTGTGTTTTAACTTTAAATAAGGTTAATCGAAAGAACTCGCTTTGACCGAATAAGTTGCCTTTTGCAACTGTTTAACCGACTTGAGAAAAAAAACTCATTTGGACTGTATTTTTTTTAGTTTGTTACCTCAAAATTTTGACTTGGTGAACCGCGTTGGATGACTTTTTGTATTGGTTGCCGTTTGGTCCATTTAAATTTGATTCAGTCCCGACAGTGGCATCCATGTGAAAACAGCAACTTTGTCAAAATTTTACTGGTTCAAGTCGTTTAATTTTTCTTTAAAGTTACAATTTTTACTGATGTAATTCACATGATATATTTCGATATGGAGCATATTATAAAAAAAAAAACATTAAATTGATAGACGTCTGAAGCAATTTTCTGTTTTATTCACTGCTACTGACCGCCAACGTCCGAAGTAATTTTCGCCCCGCTATTTCATTCGCGTAGTTTCAGAATTTCATAAAAATTATAAAACAACCTCTATTTAGTGACGCATCCCACAGGATAGGGATAAAAGTAGCCTATGTCCTATATCAGGCCCTAAACTATCTGTATACCAAATTTCATTTAGATCGGATACTAAACCGTAACTACTGAGTTTCGGCGTGAAAGGATGACAGACATACAGATATAGTTTCGCGTTTATAAATTAGTATACACACATCAAAAGTGTCTAGATATCAAGAACATTTTTAGCTCTAAAAAAATCTAATTTATTTAAATGAAATCTAATCTTCTGGATTGGTCTCCTACCTAATTCCCCATGACTGTATCAATGACTTATCACCACATTTTGAATAAATTATGTATGGATTCAGTTTTCTAAAATATATTCTTGATTGGAATCTTCTAAAATATATTTTTGATTGGAATCTTCTAAAATGTACTTGATCCACTTTTGATGTGTGTAGATTAATTCATGGGATTACACATACAAAAGCGACATCAGGGACGGAATCGATAACAAACTCATAACTCTCGACGATCCGACGTTGAAAATCATTATCAGCCACATGACGTCCACTGCTGGACGAGGGCCTCCCTTAATGATTTTCACGATCATATGTGGGAAAATGGCATTAATCGCCACGTATGGCAGGCGGGATGCTGATCGCAGTGGTGTTATGGTTTAACTCACAGAGAGCGCTGCTACCCGTCCTCTGGAGAGTTCCCTCGGTCGCCACTCACAAACCCCCACGACGAGAAAAGTTGGGATGGGGTGTGTCGCCACATATTGTATTACATTTGCCGTCACCACAAGGCACAAAAAATCGGCCAAGAGCGAGTCGGACTCGCCAATGAAGGGTTCCGTAGCAGCACTAGCAGCAGGTAGGTAACATAGTAATATACAAGTTTTTGTAGTTCGTTGTAAGATTGATCGACGTGATATCTACTATATAATAAATTAAGTAATTTGATTTATGACGTAGAAAAATGATATAAGAAACCTCAACGTCATTTTCAAATACCTATTGATAGATACCCCACACGTATAGGTTTGATGAAAAAATAATTTATGAGTTTCAGTTCTATGTATGGGGAACGCCAAAAATTTAGGATTTTTTTCTGATTTCACTTTAAAATCTTAATGCGGCTTACAGACTACATCTACGCACCAAATTTCAATAATTTAGGTCTCATAGTTTCGGAATAAACTGGCTGTGACATATGGGCGGACGGACGGACAGACAGACATGACGAATCTATAAGGGTTCCGTTTTAGCCATTTGGCTACGTAACCCTAAAAATACGACGTTGAAATAAAATGAAGACCACATTCGCTACAGAGTAATAACTACCGCAGAGAGTACTCACATCAACTCAATAGACGTCCTCAGAGATGGCAATCCCATCGACAAGTTGCTGTACTGAACAGCGACAACCGTGGAGTTTCCGCCCTTAGTTAGTTCAATTCCACAAGAAATTGGCAGCCATTCCTCGCTGCCGGCTGCGTTTGGATGGAGTTTGAAATGTGCCGAGTCCTTTGTATTCTTTGTCTTGATAGAGAATGTGTTGTATTGGAGGTCGATATTGTCCTTCATGCTTGCCGTGTCGACGAGAGCTCGCTGAAGCTCGTACACGTTCTGGGGGTATGCAGACATAGTTAAATTAACTCTTTACCGGACAATGATTGGCTATAGGCGTCACCTTACTAATATTATAAATGGGAAAGTGAGTTTGTTTGTTTTCTTTGTTCCGCTTTGACGCGCCGTAACTACTGAACCGATTGCTTTGAAATTTTGCAGACGTATAGTTAGAAGTTCGGTTTAAATTATACTTTTCATCCCGGAAAATTAATATTCCCGAGGGAAAACAAAAATATCCTTTATACCGCAATATAATCGAAGTCCACGCGGGCGAAGCCGTGGGCGGAAAGCTAGTAAGAAATAAAAATCTATTTTGTCTATATTAGTGTCCTTCAATGTGTTAAAAATGTTGGCGAAACGCGACAAATTCATTCAGCACATGTTACAATGAAGGATGTGGAATGACTTGCCGGAGTCTGTGTTTCCTGCGGAGTACAGTCTGAAGGTCTTCAAGTCGCGGGTAAATAGGTACCTAATAGTGGCGAAGCTAGGGTACAAGACAAGCCTGTGCCAGGCACATTAACAAATATTTTCAAGGAAATTAAGTAGCGTAGGGACTTATTAAAGCTCAAATAAGTAAGACAAACAAAAAATCTAAATAAGCATTGGTTAAGTGCCTATTTTTCATTACCAGCTTACCTCCTAGTTTCGCCACTAGTACCTAATGAACAAGTGTGCTCCATCGTAGACCACATCGCTGCTTAACATCAGACAAGATGGTGGTCAAACGCTTGTTCAATGTGTTAAAAATGCAATTTCTTTTATTTTACTCTATTTGGAACTAGTGGACGCCCCGCGATTCCATTCGCGTACTTTCAGTAAGTCATACAAACTATAGGACCCTCTATACTACACTAAGTCCCGCAGGAACGGGATAAAAAGCCTATGTTATTCTCCTGGTTCTAAGCTACGTCTCCACGAATTTTCTGCCTAATCGGGTGAATCGTTCTTGAGTTATAAGTGTTGTAAAAAACCCGTCTTTGTTTATATTTATAGATAAGAAACAAACTTACACTAAAGTATTTTACATGGATGTGTAAAATTTATTATATTCAAAGTAAGTCACAGTACATTGTCCACAGGTTATGTCGAAAACAATATTACTTGGCTTCGAAAGTATCAAAGTATCCAGATTATTCAAAGAAACCTTAGTCAATGATATTGCCGTATCACCCTGTATATATGTAGAAGGGACGCAATGTGATATACAGGGTGGCTCATTTACATCGGCCAGTATGGGAAATAATGAAACTACAAGACATACGAAGTTCTGTTCTTAGGAACCATTTCACCGATTTTAATCACAAGAAAAATTTACAATATATGAATGCAGTATTTTATTAAAAAACGGTGGTCACTAAATGTTTAAAACGGGTATTATAGCGCGGAGATTAACCAAAGATACCATTCAGCTTACCTTCGTTGTTTGCCCGACGTTTTGACACAGTTACATGTGTCGTGGTCGCTTCGCGCTATAATACCCGTTTTAAACATTTAATATCACGTAAGTGCGCGTTTCCTTAAAAAAAAAAACGGTGGTCACTTCGAACACCTATTAACATAAATGAAGGTATGTGAAAATTTTTAAAATGAATACAATGCATTGTTTTGTTTTACACATTATTTTTCAGAGCTTCTGTGGTCAAGTTGGTCGGATACTTGACTTGTAACCGGGAGGACGCGGATTCGAGTCCGGCTACCGGACGTGTATTAATGGGACTCTTTTTCAGAGCCTATGTACGCAACGCAACGTTCGTACGGTGAAGGACAACATTGTGATGAAACCCGCACACAACAAGGTGTATGAACCCTATAACGGCAATGGCCTCCACCCCTGTCACGTTGGGTTAAATACGCTTGGTGAACTGTGGGCATTTGGTTTAACAAATGCCTCTGCGTACCCCGCTTTGGGATTAGAAGGCGTGAAGTGTATTTTATTTTCGTAGCAACATTTACTGCTTAAGAACTACAGAATCGATCTCTAAATAAAAATAACAAAAATAATAACTTTTATTTGTTTATTAATTCCAAACAACCGGGTTCGATTCCCGAGCAGAGTGCAGGTTATTTTTTAAATGTATGAATTGAATGCAGTTTTTCTTGTAACTTAGAACTTTGTATGTCTTATAATTCAAGACTTCCCCATACTGATCGTTGTAAATGAATCATCCTGTAAAGTTATGTCCCAGTTGGCGTTCCTCTTAATATGTACCCAATTACACTTAATTGAATGAACAACAATATACCTACATTCCCTTTGAAGAAGTCAGTAAATTAAAAAGTCCCACCTGTAAACGAGTCGCTGAATTCCACGTACATTTGGAATTCTTTTGTTATATCAGCTTTTGCTTTAATTCCCAAAGTAGGCTATTCAAAATTTTCATTCACTCTAAGTTGCAAACGTTTGCCATTTTTCATAATTGTGTATACTGTGTATCCTGTGTCAATTCTCATGTAATTCACTTGTTTAATTCTTGTGTGAACAGAGTTTTGGTGACATAATGGTCACCAGTTCACCTCTAGCCTCTCCCAAATACAATTTTACCATAGAAACTAAATTTTCAAATAATAAATAAATAAATAATAATACGTAAATAAGCGGCATCACTTGCATCCAATTTAAATTTTTTTATGATTTTAAACGCCTAATAACTTTCCTACGCGTAAACCGATTTAAGTCTAACTTGACAATAATTAATACATACACACATCAAAAGTGTTTAAAGATCAAGTACATTTTAGAAGATTGCAATCAAGAATATATTTTAACTGAATTAAACTGAATTCATTCATAATTTAGTCAAAATGTGGTGATAAGTCAATGATACAGGAATGGGGAATTAGGTAGGAGACCAATCCAGAAGATTAAAAAAAATAAATAAATACACTTCACGCCTTTAATCCCAAAGAGGGGTAGGCAGAGGCACTTGCTAAAGCAAGTACCCACGGTTCACCCAG
>SJJU01060397.1:0-10699 GCA_012932125.1 Conopomorpha cramerella
TTTGGTTCTCTTTCGGATCACCTCATTTCTGATACAATATTTCTGAGAAGCATGCTGTACAACTTTGAGCTTAAGAGCCACGTATCCAACACAAAATAACGGCGAAGTATTGATTTCAATTACATGTAGTTTATCGCCAGTTTTAAAAAGCCAGACATCACAAAACACACAACAATCAGAAACTATCGACCTACAAAGATAATACAAATTGACCTAATAATATGCATGTAAAATGGGAACATTTCAGATAAATCTCTATGTGATATCATTTTACACACTTCAACCATACGCAATCAGATTGATATGTATTTTTTTGTTTAACTGTGTAGCAGTTAGCTCCTACATATGTATGTACTTAATTATTTGTAATAACTTCACGCCTTTTAATCCCAAAGAGGGGTAGGCAGAGGCACTTGCTAAAGCAATTGCCCACGGTTCACCAAGCGTATTTAACCCAACGTGACAGGGGGTGAGCCCATCTCTTGCGGTGTGCGGGTTTCATCACGATGTTGTCTTTCACCGTACAAGCGATAAGCGCAGGCTGACAATACATAGAAATAAATCAAATTATTAAGTTAAAGGAACATTATTTGTTTCAACAGTTTTTTTTCTGTCACCTAACATCACTTTCATTGACTGCACTAAGTTAGTCACTTGAACTGAACGAAGAATATTTACAAAGAATTAACTTAGCTATCACTCTTATTCTTTCATTCTTCTCTACAGGATCCATACCACCAGGGAGTATATACTTACCACACCAACACAGGAAGATCATAAATTCACAAAGAAAATTAATTCCAAGACCACATGGTACGGAATCTGATGCCACTTTGGGTGAAAGTGACGCCACCGATTTGAGTTAATTTGCCAGCTCAAATTCCATGAAACATCATGTTAGTCTCAGTTGAGGTTATTCATGTAGAGTTCATTGTTCACTACTGTAGGTAGGCACGTTAATAAGTTGCGTAGTGATTCTTGTCCTATGTTAATATTTAACAATAAAGTTAGCTAAAATATCGCATGGTACCTATTACAATACGTATGGAACTGACAGTGATAGCATGCTATTAGAAATTACTCGTAGGTCGACTTAAATGTGGGTGAATTAAGTTATATAAGAGCTCAATATTGTTATTTTTTTATTAATGTAATATTCTATAACCGATAGGTAAGTAAAGTTCGTGCAAATTTTTCAATTGTTTTGTCAGAAAAATTACATTAATTTTGAAATCGTCCGAAATATAAGCCGTATCGATTGTTGATATGCGGCAACTCCAGCAATAATCGAGTCATGCCTGTATCTTAATTTGGGGTAGAGATAGTCCTCATTGATAACTGCCCATACACCACGGGGACCTAAGTGATACCTACGCGAAATAAGGTGAAATAACATATTGTTTATTGTTCCACCCGTTGAAATGATAACCTAAGTGTATTTCATCATTGAGCGGAATTTTATTGACTTATCATCGCGATACTGTAAAATTCTGGTATATTTAAATTAAAATACAATAGCTATATCTCTATAATAATCATTATATCTTTCAACATGCCAATGACGTCTCTCCACTTTTACATAAATGTTCACCAAATTCAGATGGAAATCTCACCGGTTCTTCAAGACCAAAGTTGTCCTATTAAATGGTCAAAGTCATGGGTCATTGGAGACATTAGCAAAATTTTTACATTTTAGCGAAGTACCTACCCAGTCTTTTTATGGTAAAGTTTAGCTTCTGTATAATGCTTATCCCGGTTGACCTTGTTCCCTTAGGCCGGAGGACCTAAGGCGCGTCAGGTTCTAAGTTCAGTAAATACATGAATAAAGTATACACACAGTTCAATATCAGTCGGAAGGATACACATTCTTATAAGTACATACACACACCTTGTGACTTTATTATAATGCAAAAGTGTCTACATCATAAAACACGTTATTCTAAATATTCAGCAAATGTCTTGCGATGGAAAATTTCCAAAGATTATTATCCAGCAAGAACATATCTACCTATAGTATAGCTATGGACATTAAAAATATTTATTCAAGTGTTTAAAACATGTATTACGTATAGGTATAAAAGTGTAATGGGTAGGTACCTAAATTCATTTGTAAGTAAGTATTTCAAAGTAAGTTAAACTTTAATAACGCAGGTGATATGCACGCGCAAATAGATAGTTTACATAATTACGTCGAAACTTCTAGACGATATCCCAGACAAAAGTTTTTTTTTCTTATCCGTACAAATAGTTTGAGTCTATGGTTCCAATATTTAAAAACATAAATCAACATATTCCAAGAAGGTCGGTTATCACACCACCCTTCTGAATGAAAAGAAAAAAAAGGCCGCTTTGAAGAATTTTATGAACAAAACGGTCGTCCCTTCACATAGAAATATTTTGGCGCCAGCGTTCCCTTTTGAAATAGTGTTCTATTATTTGAAAGAAAGAAAAAAATCCATTCAGATCTTCCCAAGCTCTTCCGTCGGCTCATTCAACTTCGTAGCAAGGTAATCAGTAACCACATACTTTCGATTTACTACTGATTATTATAATATCAAAATACAGTTCGGAACTGTGGATTCATAAATTGGAATTAGATCGAAAATTTGTCTTTTTCAATGCGGGAAAAATATCACTGTATGTTCACCTATGTAAATATTGTTAAAATAACATACAAGGAAACAGCGTTGATAGTGGTGGGTTAAATTATTATTATTCGCTGTGGAAATTAAAAGAGTTCTGGTGTGCACAGCTTTAAATACACACTGTACCTCAACGCACAGGCCCTTCAACACACCTCCTTAACGTAAATCTTAGGCTTAGACTTAATGTGACTAGGGGATTTAAGATAAAATAACTGATATGGGTGATAAAGGACTTGAGTTGACTAGTCACCCAATAATCCGATTAGGACCTTAAAAACTCCATATTTTATTTCATTCATAAAATATTTTTATGTATTTTGTGTTTTAAAATAACACTGACAGTTATTTGAATATGTACTTGGTCTGTGTTGCAAGAAACATTGAAAAAAATACGTTTCTTCTTATTTTCGTGTTTTTTTTAACTAATATGTCAATGATATAAAATGAGTATAAATTCGAGTTCAACTCATCTCTCAGATCCAGTTTTAGTCAGTAATTCCAAAATAACAACATTTTGAAGGCACACTCCCTATTTTAGAGTAAGTATGCTAGTAGTGCCTCTGCCTACCCCGCTTTGAGATTAAAAGGCGTGAAGTGTATTTTTTTTCTTATGTTATTAATAGTGGCGTTACTATATAACTGGTTTAAGTACACTTATGATCTCTATCACCTTGTCTAAATATTATAATAATTGTATAATAATAAACAATCGTCAAGTGTGAACCAATGAAAAGCATTCCTGCTTAATACATACAACACAAGAAACCGGCTTTACCTGATGTAGCACCATACAAAACATCATTAAAATGTAAAATTTACATGAAATACGCAAACAAAGAATTAAATAGGTATGCATGTAGGTGTCAATACATAACACAGTTACGTATATTAAACAAGTTCAGTCAACAAAGTGCCATCGTTCATGAATGAAGAATACGATTTGTGCCAAAAAATACAAATATACTTAGGTACAGTTTTCAGTGATTTTTTTTTCTATTGTGTGCTCGAATTGAATAACAGCAAAAGTAAGTAAGAATTTATTTTGTTCTATACAGGTAGGTACAGCTCGTAGCGGAAAGCTTATATGTATTTGTATTTTATATAATAAATATACATTTATATGTGCAAGTGATATTTAAAAATAAAAATGCTTGTTGTAGTCCTTAACATTGCTACAAAACTGGTACGCAATTATTAAGCTCTAGACGTTATGCTAACCAGGCTCCATTATTAGGTATTTGACTTTAAATGTTTCACACTTCAAGACAAATAACGTAAAATTCTAATTTACGTAAGTATACTTAAATTTTCTTCATAACAAATGAAATAAATCGAATAGATCGCACGGTTTTCTTATCGGTGGCTCACAACGGCGGGGTATCAGCAGCGGCTGCGCAGGCGCAGGTTACGAGGCCGTCGATCCTAACGAATAGCAAATAAATATGTTTATACAGAGTTCATGAAGTGCTTATCGATCATTATATTGTTGTGTGAGAGTTTGCTTATTCGTTGCTGGGCAAATATCTGAAGTTCATGGGAAAGTAGGTATAGTGTTTGAGTATCTAGTACCTAAAGTGCGGTAAATCAATATTGATAACCACCATAATAAGATACATTACACTATTACAAGTATTTTCATTCAGCTAATACTCCGGGACATCTACCTCACGGGCAGCTGCAGCCTATTTTTGTCCGAAAACAGAATTATATTGGAGTGTCCGTGATTCGTATCGATGTCGTACACGTGGACTAACATGTCGCCAAACGCACCATAACGCGCCATCTTGTGATCATTCACGGACTATGATTTTCCGCTAAGATTTCATCAATGTTTATTAAAAATCTCATTGAATACCATCTCGTGATTCTATAGTTACAATGTGTTTTACTCTCTCGAGAAACTCCCCTACCAATTGTGGAATACTAATTGTACTACCCATTGTAGAGTTACCTATTCTAAATTTGTACTGAATATTGAGTTAGCCGGACAGTAGTTTTCACGTGAAACCTATCTAGGAGAAATATTTTTGTCAAAAATTGCCAATTAGGCTTTTGTATCGTTAAGATGTAGTGCTTACTATAATGAGACACTGATTTGTGGTTAAAATATAGGTTGTAATGTTGCCCTCGGCAAAGTTTTATTCAAATACCTAAAGATACTTATAAATAAGTGCTTTCCACAGTTTTCTTTGAAATTCCGCAATACATTGGAGATATGAGACCGATATAAGTATGCAATATCTTGCGGTAAACGATCTTGTCTTTACCAATGGAGGTAGGTACCTACCTCAATGCTCCAAGGATTTAGGTTAGAGCTTCCAATATGAGAAATCTGTACGAGGGTATGGCTCAGACACACATTTGTAAAGTCTACTAATGTACAAAAAAAAAACATATTAATTGAGCTACGTTTGTAAGAGAAACCAATATTCAGACAGCTCAACTTATTTTGATGGTGGGGCGTTGTCGCATTTGAGTGCGGGTTGAAAGCACGCATGTGTATCTAAGTGCATCGATCTTGTAATGGCTCTGAATCATGCTGTACTTACCTATAGGTTTTGTATATTATAATTATTTACTTAGTTAAAACAACAAGCCTTCGATAATTCGAAGGTGATATTCATTGTATTTGTGTAAAGATAATAATGTGTATCGAGAGACGGGAGTTATAACAATGAGATTTATAAAGCGTTTTACGACCAGCGTTCGTAGGTTTCTTATCCTTCGATTTCTATTCCTTTTCTTTCATATTTCATGTCATCTCACGACGTAGAAAATTGACTATTTTGTATGGAGGCGAAAACATTTTTTTTCATTTTCCCATAGTAAAAGTTGTTCATAGTGACGAGCCCAACAACGTTACTTGACCATTGCTTTGGCCATTTTACACGCAGAATAGAGTAGGGCCTATAACACGAGCAAAATCTTTGAAAAGGTATATTTTCAGTTATCCCTATGTCAGAAATTTATCACACCTATACTAGTGGTTTTAAATCACAAAGAGTTGCTGAATTCTACGCTATATGTAGTTCCTTGTCTCTCAATGATATAAAACGTCAAAAAATTCAACCTCTCACACAAAACTGGCAGCTTACTTCTCCAATTGTTGGATAATCGCTTTGAAATCCGGACATTGGTGGAGCACAATAAAAATTGGATGGGTTATATTTAACAGTATATGTCGACCCATTGTCAATGGACCCTGAACGAACAGTGGAGACGGTGATCACCAGATCCGCCAAAAACGTTTTATCCCAGACTACGTAGAGTCCCCTTATACCAACTAATAAACTACTAACCCAAACGTATACCCATTGGGTCAACATATGTTCTAACCTGTAGCTTTACAATTATTTCGAGTTGAGAACAAGACGGATAATGTACCTATCTTAGCTTATAAAGTAGGTAATAATATTAACATTTATATAATTATTTGCAAATATTGCCAGTGTGCCGTCATCTTTTGTATTATCAAAGCACAAAATTTGATAACCTCCAATAAAATGGCTTATTCAACAGCAATGTCACTGTTAATTCAATATGCTGACCTTTCTCAACACGAGTTAGTAATCTTCACCACAGGTTTACGGTTCAGTTTGTAGCGTAAGTCTTGCTGACTTGTCACTTCTTGACTTGTAATTTTTATTTGTTTAAGCCCTTAGAAGAATTGAATAGGTACACTATTACCTAACTAGTTTTTTTTCTAAATGTTTCCCACTTACATTACTTATTGGAGACTATGAACGCTACGTAACTGTTTTACTGTGATGATGATGTGACAAACTCCCTACTTTCTTTAATTAAAAACAGTAGGAGTACCTAACTATAACGTTATAAAAACTAAAAACATGTAAGTCACAATATCGACGAATTCCAGCTCCGGTTAGCATATTGGTGGAATGGGACTGGTCGATCTATAAAAGCCAATTTCCGAGATGGCAGTGCGTGTGCGCGTTTCTTCGCGTCTCTGACCTTAACCTCACGTGAACCAACTGTCGCATGAGTCATTATCAAATCACGCAGTGGACCGCCGAAAATTAAGAGTAGAGTTGAAAAAATGTATCGACACATAGCTATTACTCAACGTAATCGCGTGTTGAGTACAAGCTAAACCTAAGAGTACTGGTTTTTTTTACGTCTGTAGTGTCTTATTCCGGTATTATGGCACGCATATTGAATGTGGGTACATACATAAGGAGTCCTTTCTTCAAATTGGGACCCGAAACAATCACGACTGCACTTCCTGGAGGTTTTTTCGTCAGCTTTCCCCTGGGATTCACCGTGGAGGTTACGAGGTCAGACGATAGTCGACCTTCTTGGTGATGGAGTCATAGATATCAAACTTGTCATATCCAAATGGACACAGTTCGGTTCTGCTCTTAAAAAAGAACAATACAAACAGGAGAACGAATGAGAAGAAGATTTTCTGAAAGAATATAATGCATTACACAAGTACGTAGTGACTTATACATACCTCACAGGAAACACTATGTACCAAATGTTCGATTTGTTATTACAACAGCGTTTACTATACCCACACTAGTCAATAAAAACTTCGCTTCGACTTCGCCATAATGTACTCATTATGTAGATACGGTAGCACTTGTACCAGTAAAGTCTGTAACCTAAAGCTTTGTGCGCAAATGTTTATAAAATGAGCGTGGTCACCACGTGTCAATATTGCGTCGTTATTAATTAGGCATCGGCATTATGTTATAACCAATTAGGCATACTAGAGTTGTAATTAGAGGAATTTCTACCCTGTTTTCCTCAAATTATTTGAAGGACAAATCTCCAATGATTTGGAACAACATTTATTGCACCTGGTCAAGAAAGATGATTAAATATTTATCGACACAGCAGAGAGAAAATTTAAATAACTGGCGCCCTTCTCATAGAATACAGATCCCGTTTCGTTGACTAACTGCCTAATACTAGGTTACTTAGTGGAAACATTGAAAATCATGTTAGGACCACATGCATACACGCATACGTAGCGAATGTTACAAGGAATGTCACTTGTACTTGACACAACTTGATCGTTTAAAAAAAACTGTCTTTATGCCCCAGGAAATATACAACAAATTCGCAAAACCGCCTCAACGCACGCCCGAAGTGGTCGCGTAGCAAACTTGTACGGATTATTAGGTAGGTATGGAATGGTTGACAAATACTAGAGACCCGTTTAACTGGTGTCTAATACCACAAGGGCAAGGGTAATAGTCTGTGGAATGCTAAACATGGCAGTTTTCTAACCTGTTCTAGGCTTTAGAGATGAGCTACTATGATACTAATCGCTCAGAAGCCTGTTTAGCCGAGAATGTTAGATTCATATTACTTTAGTAACTTTATTTATAGCTAAGTAATCTAATAAAACCTGTTGCAGACATGTAGGGATATACATTCACTTCTACATAATATAATCACTTGCGACGATTGGTTCTCGATTGCTGACTCTGATTATTTTTAGAGTGTAAGATTTAGTGGCAATGGGTTATAAACGCAAATTGAATTGTAAACATTTCTATTAAAACCCTTTATATGTACTACATAATATTATATGGCTAGTATAATATCATACTAGGTGCATTTACTACAAAATCTGCATTAATTTTCCGTACAGTGTTGGTGATACAATAATCATAAAATGAGAGCTAATTTAATTGAGAACTCACTTTAAAGCGACTTATATAGAGCCACGCAAAGAGTTAAGTCAATATTCAATTATATATGCTCGCATGATACGATCCTTAGATATCACTACTTACCTGAAACTAGCTTGCCTGTTGTTGCTAGTTCTGGGTTATCCCGGGCAATAGGCGGAAGATGAATGTTATTTTAGGATCGTAACTTATAGCCTGAAATACATTTAGTCTTATAAATAAAATAATATATGTACTTCGCCTTCCAAACCGTTTTGAAAACTCCATAGGTCCTTTTCAGAACAAGTATCGAAATGTTATTACAGTTAATATAATTATTCTCCCAAATCAGCTCGAGTTCTGTAGTCGGCCGCACTGTTATTTCGCTGAATAAAGATCATATTTTATCAGATACAAAGTGCCTTCGTCTTACCTGTATGCATTTACTGGATGGAATTTTTTAACCATGCCCTGGGGGAAAATATTTATGTATGTATGAGTGAGAAAGTTTTCACTTAAATTTTGGTATCGTTGTTGATCTTCCATTTACCGTATTCATAAAAATCAGTATAAAAAACAACAACATAGGTACATTGTAAGACTAGAAGGGTGGCATGAATTAATACATATATTAAAACATATGCAGTTACCTTCCGCTATCTGTTCCTATGTAAGTTTAGATTTTTAAATCTACGCAACGGATTTTGGCGAGGTTCTTATATAGAGTGATTCTATACGTAGAGGAAGATTTATATGTATTAAACATGCACAACATAATGGAGATAATAATGTATATTGGCAAAACAACGTTTGACGGGTAACTGACCCGGCAAATGTAAAGCTACTAAGCTTCATAAGGCGTCAATTTTCTCAGCGCCTAATGTACCGTTTGTTTTCTTTTTGCAGACAAACCATGGTAGTGCGAGTGAAGACGGACGAGCGTCCGCTGGAGACGCCGTCCTCCGAGGAGAGTGGGCTGGGACGCAGCAGCTGCAATTCACCCGATGAGCCGGAGGCAGCCCTGGTCAGTACCCACCTATACTTTATGTATGGCCGTTATGTACGGTCGGCCAAAAAGGGTTCTATCAGTTTTGATGACACTTCCTGTGACATTAGAACATCAATAAGATACAGTTCTTATATTGGGACAAGTAAAAAATCTTCTTGTCATTCATATGATTTTATAACCGCAGGGTGGTAGCGGTAGGTGGTTACTGTACGTACTATTATATTCTATTATTTATTCCGCATCATTACGAGCGGGAGAGGAAGATACTCCGCTGGAGGTACGAGCGTACTTAAATGGCGACGAGAATAGCACTATTGTACCTAATTGAGGAATTCCTCTCACATCTATTCTGCTATATCCTTTATCAACCAAATTATTCTCCTGATGCAAACGCATTTCATATAAATACAACAGACTCAGCATATCTCCGCTTGAGTAACACTTTTACATTGGGCAGAAATTATATCAATGAAGAGATAATTATATATAAAGAATAATTATAGTTTCATGTTCTTCCTACCCCGGTACCTAATTTTTACAACAACTTCCATTTCTGTACGTACTGCGATTTATTTCCCGAATGGATATTGAATTGAAGCCTTGGTATGCTTAATGAGGACTAGTTCGAACAAGGATTTCCGCCAAGAAGCCAAAGAACTTGTTGAAGGATACATAATTATATATATGTATGTATAAGTGGATAGAAGACTTATGTAAGTTTATTAGCTAATCATATTTTTATAGCCGGTGATTTTTCGCCGTTTTATCAACTTTTATGGAAACTAAATACTGTTTTCGAATTATAGAGGTAGGATTACTTTCTTTACAAAGCCCAGGCTAAGAATTGCGTATATTATTGAAATTATTGAGTAGGCCCTCATCGAACCTAATCAGTCACTAATTTATAGGTACAGCCTCTTCCATGACCGTCTGTATGATGTCGTCGCTTTTTCCTCGTTCAAATCCATGGGCCGCCAGCAATTATTGAGTAGGTACAGGGAAATCGTTTTGGAATATCGACATCGACAGCAAACCGTGTGAATAATTAAACATGAAAGAATAAATAAATACTGACCTCTTTGATACATTTCACAGTAAACGTCACCACTCACATGTATTTGTCAGATCAGCAATCAATAAACATGGCCAAACCGAAAATCTAATAGTGCAAATTCAAAACAAATATCAACAAAAAACACTAAACCGATAATATTACATACCTAAATGGGGCACAGAAATGTACCCAAAAATCGAGAATCCGTTAGGCTATGTCAAAACTCATATGTTGTGTTAACTTTATACTGTTAGCGATTGTCGCGTACCACATACACTCTATCATACGGAATTTTGAAAGAGTCGATCTGAGTTTACTCGCTGATGGTGTGTCGTGCCAAACCAGCCAA
>SJJU01060481.1:0-14362 GCA_012932125.1 Conopomorpha cramerella
TAGTTATTAAGTAGAATGTAATAAAATTTGATTTTTAGAGCTAAAAATGTTGTTGACTCCTTAGACACTTTTTGGTGTGTGGTGTAGTTCAACTATCGGGTCTGCATATATTTACAAAACTTTTTTTAGGCTGAATTTCAACTTTTTGTTGAGAAAACTCCCAGGATTTTTAAGGTACATTTTACCCTAACTTCTGTGTTTGCGTAAGGTAACTCAATTAGGTTTTCTCTAAGTTATGGCTACGTAACATTATAAATGTACCAAAACTTGACTCCATTTAGGGTATAAGGTAGACTAAGAATAATGTAATAACTTATTTTTAGACCAGGACTAAAAAGTGGACACAAAACTTCTAAATGAATACCCATGTCTATTACATGTACTATACAACCCGTCCAACAAGTATATATATTAATTATATACACACATCAAAAAGTGTTCTAGGGATCAAGAAATTTTTACTTAAAAAAAAAAATCTAATTTATATAAATTAGCTGACCGGGTAAACTTAACATTTTTTTTATTGGTTCACTAAACCGACCACAACAATTTTAATATTATTAACATAAACAAAAAACAAGATGTAGTTCCGGTCTTTTTTAAGAAAAACAACATGCACAAATTACTTACTATTTTTTTTGTTACGATGTCACAACATTAGTTTGTTTTAACAATAAATAGGTACCTATGGTTGGGTTATACATAAAAGAAAAAAATCCAATTAAAATACTTACTCAAGTCCTATGGTACCCCAGTGTTACAAAGGGATGTTACAAGATGGCTCCACGCCGTCCTGTCCTCTGCGAATGCTCTGGCATCAGACCAGCTGGGTAAACATTGTTATACGATAAAAATGGTATTAGTGTTCCCAAATTAAATCCAATAATGTCATTCTTACCTCCGATATGAAAAATAGAAACATCATCATCATAGGGCGAACCGCCAGGATGTGGTATGACTTGCCGGAGTCTGTGTTTGCGCAGTACAGTCTGAAGGTCTTCAAGTCGCGGGTGAATAGGTACCTAATGAACAAGTGTGCTCCATTGTTGACCACATCTCTGCTTAACATCAGGCAGGATGGTGGTCAAACGCTTGTGTTTAAAAAAACATTAAGTATTTTTATACGCCGCATACATTTTTTTTATAAAATCAGTCCAGTTCAGTTCGAAGGAGTTTGTAAACAAACACCGCGGCGAGAGAATTTCTTATAAAAGACTAGCTGACCTGGCAAACGTTGTTTTACCAAAATACCTTATAGCCTATATGTTAGTCTAGTTTATAAGATACAATACTGCTACACTGCTTACCATTGTAAAATAAATAAATACACTTCACGCCTTTAAATCCCAAAGCGGGGTAGGCAGAGGCACTTGCTAAGCAAATACCCACGGTTCACCAAGCGTATTTAACCCAACGTGACAGGGGGTGAGCCCATCGCCGCTATAGGGTTCACACACCTTGTGGTGTGCGGGTTTCATAACGATGTTGTCCCTCACCGTAAGAGCTTTGCGTTATGTACATAGGCTTTGAAAAATGTCTATTGGTACACGCCCAGCACCCGGACTCGAACCCACGACCTCCCTGTTGCCAGTCCGATCAATGGGCCACAGACGCTGATCATTGTGTGTAGATAAACGGTTTCTTGAGAAAAAAAACACATAAAAGTTCGAATACAAAGGCGAACAACGATAGTCTAAGTAGGTTATACTTGCATATCTTTCTTTTCCTACTATCTGTGACGGCTTTGTTTTTTTTTTTAGAATAGCCCTTATTGTATGAACCATTCTTAAAAACTCTTTGAGAAACTTGTCATTCTACTTGCTCATCGAACATGAAATAAATCGCAACAAAGAGTCTAGAGTGGCACACCTGTACGCCATTGCTGGGATTTCATTGTATTTTATTTACTGTTGAGATGAAAAACTGTTTTCTCGATACTTTTATGTGGCTCAAGAATAGATCACGTTCAGTTGTTTGCGAACTTTTCGAAGCAATCGAATACCTAAAGGATTCTGTTGAAGCGAAATTCAATATATCATTTGATAAGTAATACGATTGCTTGACGAAAATTGTTTCGCCAATCGCGCCTCGTTTTAAATTTGTTTTGATATCATCAAATTGTTTACGCTTATAAATACTTCCTGTTTGCTCCTGAGCTGTCTGTTTTGAATTTGACCTCGATTTCCTTGGAAAGTTTTAACGGGACTTTCATTAACTGTACTGGGGATTTTACCCGCATTTTATCATGTTGCCATGGGAATGGGATTAAACTTCGTATAGTATTTTTCACATGAAACGGTATCGAACATTCAATATTTTGTTATTAGTTTGCAATGTGACAGTGTCGCCCCCTGCAATATTTTTTTCCAAGTTTTGAAATTATTAGAAAAACCTATTTTCTTTTAAGACACACGATTGATCTAAATTTTAGATGAATAGTGAGTGAAAAAGCAACTAAAGATAACTCTTTTTTTTTTAATGAAACGCGCACAGACATTATCACTCAATATTGTTCAAGCTGGTAAGGTCAATATGGTAAGTCTTTGATTATATTCGCGCCTATATACCCGGTGAACAATATTGAGTTATAAAGATAACTCTTTTTAAAAAACAAACGATACCAAAGTAGAAATGCTAAGTCTCATTATGATATACGAAGATCCTATTTATTCTTCAGATCCCGAAGATGTCTTGTATTAGTGTCGCCTTTTTAATATATACGTAATACTTAGGACAACAATTTTCATACAAATTGTCGGTAGAGAAAAAAAAACCCAACGAATACCATCATTTCAACAACAATGTCTGAAAACAAAGTTTGACAGTAATGACAGTTCTCCGCCCGAAAATCTGTCAAAAACCGTTAAAGAAAATTCGCCATTGTTACTAAGTACTTATGTTTATGAAATAGGCTAGCTACCTATATAGAACTGTATTTACTTACAAATCGCTCAATACTGCAATAACGCGATATCTCAAAATGTGACACGGTTGAAATAACAATCTTATTACTATCACTAAGGACTCTTTTCACAATAACAAAATATTGTGAAATATCGCGTTATTGGAGTAAATGGGCGAATGTACCGTTTGTTGCTATACACAGGCGTACGCAGGCGATGCACAAATAAATTGCCTAGCTCCGAAACCATCGTTCATTCAAACTAGATTTCATTCCGTCTAGTAAATTAGATCAGCATCGAGTTGCAATCGAATGCAAATCCGGGCTCGCGGGCCCTCGGCTCGTCAGCGAGTCGTCAACGATACCCACCCTATTCACATAACTCAATTATACTACACTTTTCACTGTTATTTTTCATCATACGTAGTATATAGGTAAAGTTTTGCATATAATTTTTAACCCCCGACGCAAAAAGAGGGGTGTTATAAGTTTGACGTGTCTGTGTGTCTGTTTATGGCATCATAACTCTTGAAGTAATATAGCTATTATTATCTATGACATTTTTTTTAACCTTATTTTATCGAGCGTATTATTTGTTATGTTTGATACTCAAAAGTTTTGGGGGTTGAAAGTGGGGATGAAAAATTAAATTTGAGTAAACATGTCCAAATGGGGTATCAAATGAAAGAACACGACTCGTATGTTAAAAATATGTTTATCTAATGACAGTGGGCACAAAAAAAGTCGAGTTTATAATTTGTATATGTTCAAATGGGGTATCAAATGAAAGGGTACGACAGGGACATTTAAAAGTTTAGTTATTTTCCAATTATTTATAAATATACTACAAGCTGACCCAGGAAAGGTTGTTTAGATAATTCTGCTATTATTATGTATGTACACACATCAATAGTGTCTAGGGATCAAGAACATTTTTAGCTCTAAAAAAATCTAATTAATTTAAATCAAATCTAATCTTCTGGATTGGTCTCCTACCTAATTACCCATGCCTGTATCAATGACTTATCACCACATTTAAAATAAATTATGAATGAATTCAGTTTTTGTAAAATATATTCTATTCTTGATTGCAATCTTCTAAAATGTACTTGATCCCTAGACACTTTTGATGTGTGTATTACAAATTATTTGTGCCTCGTGGTGATGGCGAATAGAATACACGTGTACCCCAGCCCAACGACTCCCGTCGTGAGAGTCTGTGCGAGGCGACTGAGGGAACTCTCCTGAGGACGGGCATCAGCGCTCTCTGTGAGTTGATGAAACCACAACACTACTCGGCAAACCGCCTGCCAAACGCCAATTATTGGCATTTTCCCTCAAATTATGATGGAAATCATTGGGAGAGGCCCTTTTCCAGCAGTGGACATCATGTGGCTGATGATGATGATTAGACATTTAATACAATTTAATCCTTGGATAAGAATCATATCAAAATCGGTTGCGTAGTTTTAAAGACATATCGACCTCCCTTTTCCTTTGAATCAGCTGATTATACAGTGATGTAACAAGTGTGTTCCATCGTAGACCAATCGCTGCTTAACATCAGACAGGATGATGGTCAAACGCATGTTCACGCAGTGATAAAAAAAGATGGGAGGAAATTATAAAATTGTCGATAAATTTAGCTTTGTTATTTATATTAACTCTGGGTGGTTTTAATAATGTTAATTTAGGTTAATGTACACTATAATAAGGAGTGATTAATTCCTACTGCACCATTTTGATACACTCGGTTACAAAAGTAGTTTTTTTAACTGTACACACTTCACTAAAACGTGAGTTTGTGTGTGTATATGATAGTATGTGAATTGCGCCGAAAATATATCTACTTGCCATACATTTAGAATTCTGTAGCTAACAATCGACTGAAGCCGGCACGTCTGGTATTCTCTTGTTAATGGTATTAGAGTTAGAAACAGTTCGACTACGATTTCGAGAATTCAAGAACACGTCTCCGCATGTAGATACCCACATATTTTGGAGAGCTGGAATATTGCTGTTGATTGATTCACTCACATGTCTTGCGTACAGCGATCCATTTCCTTAACACGTTCGCGCACACTCAAATTAAGACAAGAGAAGGGTTATTGTTATCACGTTAACAGGCGGGGTGTGTCACAAAGGAAAATAAAAAAATACATCTTGTATGCGTTGGAGGTACCAGAAGATACCAATCTCTGTTATATAAAAATGAATTGATGTTCGTTAGTCTCGCTAAAACTCGAGAACGACTGGACCGATTTGGATAATTTTGGTCTTGAATTACACGTGGAAGTCCAGGGAAGGTTTAAAAGGTGTATTTCTTTCAATACATGGGGTACAAAAGCAACTTCCTATGGCAAAACAAAGGTTTGCCGAGACAGCTAGTACATAATAAAAAGTTCTTCATCATTTGAACTTTTAGACATATATTCTGCCTACCCCGCTTTGGGATTAAAGGCGTGAAGCGTGTGTATATTCTCAAAAAAAAAACTGAACAGATTTTCGGGCGAGAAAATTGTCATTACTGTCAAACTTTGTTTGGAAGGTATGACAGTAATGACAGGCCGCCCGAAAATCTGTCAGAAAAACGTCAAAGAAAATTCCCCATTGGTAGTGAGTTTCATCACATTTTAAACGAGTCGTGTGTAGAAAAGTTTGGAACTGATTTCAAACTAAAGCTTCACAAGGGTTTCGTTGCAGTTTCGTTTCACCGTGTGTTCTCGACCTTATAAGACTTAATATTGTCCACCGGGTATGCGCGAATAGAATAAATAAATAATAAATATTTTACAACAACACACACATTGGCTTCATCCCATGTTAAGTAGCTAATGCACTTGTGTTATGGAAATCAGACAACGAGATATATTTACTTATATTTTTTTTTCATTTAAATATATACATACATATATAAATAAAACACCCAGACACATCCAACAAGTGCTTAAAAGCTCATCACCTAAGCACCTGTCAGCGGTGGGAATCGAACCCACGACCCTACGGAGCAGAGGCAGACACGCTGACCACTACACCAACGGAAATAAAAAATGATCTCATAAAACTTGTTAATTAGGTACCTATTCCTGTTACCCGTTTCACCTGTGTTCTTATGAATGTTTAGCTAGTGGGAAAGTATGGTAATATTCATTAGTTTGGTACAACAGGCGTAATTCATTACGTACTATTATTAACTTTAGCCGCAGGCTTATTCCGTGCAAAGTTTTAAAGACGTGTTCAAAACTAGTTCAAAGAACCAAGTGACAACAACACCACAATAAAGCAAGCGGCCGCAAGATGGCGCGTCGGTTGCGGTGAAACTTGCGAAGCCTCTTGTTGTTATTGGGTACCCAATACGTCACACTGCGACAGTTTGCTATAAGGTTGACAATAAAAGCGATTTTAGACTTTGCCATGTGAATATGGGTATGGCTATGTGCGCGACGGTGGCGACGCGTAGCGTTTACAACATTTGCGGAAGCTGTCACATAATAATATTCATATTCATATTCGTTTATTGCTCTCATGTTGTGGGTATGTCATACAGGTGTTATGTACAATAAGGGTAACAAACATGAACCCTGTTAGGGTATTGCAATTGACAATTACTAATATCTAAAGTGGACCTACCTATAACAAGAATATAATAATTTAAATACTTATATAAATCTCATCTATCTTATATCTAATTAAACTTTAGCAAACAACAATATTAAATGTAATATTAGTAACAAAATTAGATGCCTAGGCGAAACATAAACAGTGTAAACTTATAAATAGTTGAAACATTGTTAGTTTTTTTGCAAATATAAATAAAACCAAAGATTAAAATAGTATTGTTGACAATATTATATAAGTGAAATTTATTCAATAGTTTGTAGAATTAATATAATAATAAAAACCGGGTTTGTAACTATTACACATAATATTAGTTTCAAACCACAAACTGAGATAAAATGCAATAAATTAGTATTAGCCGAGCATGTAAGAACGCAACACGTTAAAATTTAACAACGCAACAACAGTCATGGGCCATTTCTTTGCTTTGATTTTGTACTGCAATCAACACTTGACAGCTGATCATCCGCATTTGTTTCCGATTTCTGCTGTGTTGTGCGCTGCGGTCGTTATCTCTCTGCCACTACTCGCTTTGCCAATAGCCGTGTGGTGACAGCGAATAGAATAGTGATGACACATGACTCAGCCCAACTTTTCAATAGTAGACTTTGCTTGCTGTCACTTAACAGCTTCCATGTCCCATGAGATATATGACTCCCAGGAACATTTTGGAATAAGTTCACGAGTCAGAGGTGACTCATTTCTGAATTTCACTCATACTGTTTTAGCCAAATTTTCGTATATGAACGTGAGGGGATGTTTTTAATCACATCTGGACGTATGAAAAATAGTATTACAACATTTTTTTTCTTCGTGGGTAATAATGTTATAAAGCTTAAATTTAAAATGGACGTGGGCCTATTATAAAAGTAGTTGTATAGGGACAGGGAAGTTGTTAACTAAACACAAGTAGAGTATTATGCTACATAGCACGTTCTCTTTTCCACCACAACACCATTTACGCGAACCAAACGTTTTACGTCCACTTTCATAGTGCGAACCGCCAGGATGTAGAACGACTTGCCGGAGTTTGTGTTGCGCAGTACCTAATGAACAAGTGTGCTCCATCGTCGACCACATCGTCATGATAGGTTTATCCAACCTGTCGTAGGCATAGGTAACATAGTATTTTTGCATCCGTAAATATTCTCTGTGACGCAGTTAGGGACAGAAAAAGGGACAATCCCTTACTCTTTCACTATGTATGTGTTTTATATTGTTGTGTCGTTTTATTTTAAACGTCACGAGTGTATTTCTGATACTGTTTCCTTACTATATTATGAATGTCTTATCCATATAAAACTCACTCTATCTGTTATAAAAAAATCACATCAAAATCAAAAATTTGGAATAGACAGCAGAAAGCGGCTTTGTTTCATACTATGTAATGTAATCAAGATCAGTAAGCACGTCTTCCTCATCAATTATCCACGATTCACTTGTCACAAGTTTGGAGTATGCCAGAAACAAGATTTGCGAGAAAATTAAGTATAAGTTAGATTTTAACATAACCCTAAAACACAAGGCGCTTTTCTTATTAACTCTTTGGATAAACTGACTATGCCCTTTTGTCCAATTATTGTTTTTTTTTTATAAAATCGTCTAACTTATATTTAAAAATAATAAATAAAATTTTATTATTTTTTAAGGGTATAATAAATAAAACATTATTATTTTTTAGTATATTTTAGAATTTAATATAACCCTAAAACACAAGACGCTTTTCTTATTAAAAAAACAATAATTGGAGAAAAGGGCATAGTCAGTTTTTTATCCAAAGAATTAAAAGGTTTTATAAAAGCATTCGAATATGTTCAACGGGCTGAACTGCAATGTAAAAAATATATTTATTTTATTGGAAGATACTTATGACATCTCATTAGCAAATTAATCTCACGGAATAACTTTATTTTTTACTATTAGGCATGGCAAAGTAAAGCATTCACAAACACTTCAAGCGTGGTAGGCCGAAACACTTGCTAATAAAAATGTCAAAGATTCACCAAGCGAAGTAACAAACAGGGAATGATCCCATCGCCTTAACAAAGAACTGGTAACTTTATGTATTTTTTTTTCATTTCTACTTAATCAATAGAGTAAATATGAAATCCCTGAAATTCCCGTGAAAGTCACCCAATATTCGACTAAGAATCTTGTATCACTCAAGTTATGAAATTCCACATCCACGGAGGGGTGGACTTTGAAAAATTTTCCGATCCATTGATCTTTTACAATGTATGATTTATATGAAAGTAAATTCCAATATTAAAGATACCTCTCTGAAGATGAAAAAAAAATCAAAAGGAATATTTTCAAGAAACTTGAGCATGTGCCGCGTCGCCATAGCATGAGTTTCATGCCTCACCGGCTGCATTTATATACGTGTTCGGACTGACTCTTTGATAAAACCTCTCGACAAGCGCGCCGGACTGCTGTTCGCTAGCTGCAGATGTTTTTAAAAATACATCGAATATTTTGTTCAAAGCATTCCCGTACTGTATCTCCCGAGCCCTAAGTGGCTGGTGCGCGAACCCCAATGTAACCAATGTTTTTAAACTAACCTACAATGGAAGGAAACGTATGATATTCCAGCTCAGGTTAGAGTAGAATTGTGTGCAGCTTAAGTGGTCCGCGCTTATACATGGAGACGGCTTAATGTGCATCCCGTGTCGGGACTCCACTCTACTACTATCGAGTAAGAATCTTTTAGTTTATATCAGACGTTCATTTTGTACCGCTTTGCTGGATTTACAGCTTTAAAGATGTATGCACAGAGAGGATAAGGTGGTATTTTTATACATAAGGCGCTACGCTACGAGCTGTCTACGCGACCGTAGTTGCGACTACGTC
Source organism: Conopomorpha cramerella (assembly GCA_012932125.1). NCBI lineage: Eukaryota > Metazoa > Arthropoda > Insecta > Lepidoptera > Gracillariidae > Conopomorpha > Conopomorpha cramerella. The sequence continues at coordinate 9,371 of SJJU01060481.1, forward strand.
GTAGTAGATACCCTCTCGTAGCAAGGATGTGTGAACTCTCAAATGACAATAACCTTTAAAATTTTACATATCTACATATAGGTACGTCACGCCCGTTCCCCAGAAGAGTACAGACGACCAGTTCGTGGACCTCTCCTGTTAACTTTCTAAACACAACAAATATCACACCAGCGACTTATTGAGTAGTGGCACATGTCAATAGCAAAGTTAATATAGTTATGTTACGCCATGCATCAACACGCTTAGCTTCCCGAGTGTCAAACCGTTAAATTAGTTTTCAGTCGCCATATGTTCCGCGCTTATTGGAAAACTGTATTTCAATCACATAATTCATACCTCACAAACTTATATGCACGGTGGCGTTCTAAACAAAGCTTTAGCGGGTGTTCCCTCTTCCCGTCGATTTATTTCCGAAGACAGCTTACGTAAAACCTAGATCGCGTAGCTTAAAGTCTTTTCAAGGAAGCCGCCAAGAATAGCTATCAGGAATAGCAGTTAGAGGGTTCAGGCGGAGGTCGGAGGGCCCTCGACGCGAGCACCGCTAGTGCATTCTCCAAAGCTCTCACCGGCGCTCGGCTCACTCGACTCACTCGGCCGCACTCACCTCACACTCGCCCACAATTGATCACGACACTCCAAAGCCTACACACGTCCGACACGTACCACGTCACATGAATTACACACGTGAGGCAAGTTTACTTAACGTTCATAAGCAACCGATCCATTCCCTAGCTGTAAACCTTTGAATAATATATAAAGCTCTTAAGTAGAGTGGAATCGATACCAACTAAAATTAGGCTGCGGACTATCGTACACGGCAAATATAGCGAGACAGTGCACTTTTCACACCTTTTACTATAATACGTTTTGCGGTCCCGTCAGACCGTGTCGGGCGTTAATTATTCACTTGATTAGAGGCTCACGTCGCCCCTAATGGATCCCCTCAAATAGAGCTGTCACTCCGGATGACTCGAGCCGATTGCTTGTTCCCACCAATCACGTTATTCCGCAGCAAATTAAAATTAAGTGTGGCGGGAGCCGGGCGCGGGCCGGGCTGCTGCGGCGGCGGGAGATGGACCCGTCTATGACGCTGTTATAGCATTTTGCGAAAATGAGCTTGTTGGCAGTCAGTGGAGGGCGTGGCGGACGTTAATTTGACAAGCACGTTACGTTCCACTTTGGAAAAATAGTAAGAAAGGTTTCGTTACACTTTCATATTTTCACCTCTTATACCTTTTTAATGAGATATTGGATAAAAAAATGATGATGATGTTTTTATATGACAGATGGCGCTTACAAAGCTACAAAATATTGAATTGATTAATACTTTATTAGTATTTTCACAGCTAAAGACCACACAAGTACGCATTGCTGTTATACATAGGTAACCAGCCAGAGAGAAAACAAAGATAAAGCTATACCAAGATATGTTTTTTTTGATTGACCGCACAATTTGAATCATCTTGTTTTTAGCTTCATCAGCGCCATCCGTTGTATTTTATGTAGTCGTTTGATATTTTTTTTATCCAATTAGCCATTAGAAATCGGATTATAAAGGGGATGCCTCTGTCCAGTAGTGGACAAATATGGGTTGATGATGACGATAATGATATCGAAAGGTGTCAACAATCGTGTGTACCTATTCCAAGTGGTAGTGTGCATAGTTGAAAAATTATGTAATAATACAGTGCTTAACACCCTCCCGGACATTGAAGAGCTATTAATATAAAGTTGCCTGCTGCTATCTGTCCCAGTATTTCTGGTCAACGTATTCCTTCTAGTTCAGTGTAGAATTCCCAAAGAATATCAAAAGATTTTAATAAAAATTCTGTTAGTAGGAAATGTGCTGTGTAATGTTCCAATACTTGACAATGAGTGCGTAAGGTACTTGACTTAATTAACATACATACATACATAAACTTCACGCCTGTCTCCCAGAGGGGTAGGCAGAGATTACAGATCTCCATTTGTCACGGTCCTGACATACCCCTTTCGCTTCATCTACATCCATACAACTTTTCATACATGACCTCCGGTTTCGAGTACTTTTCACGCCACCTTCGGCCAGGACATCATCAATCTGGTCAACATGTCCTTCTGGGGCGACCTCTACTCACCTGGCCCATTACATCACCCATATAAATCTCTTTCGTCAATCGACTTTCATCCATTCTCTCTATATGCCCAACTTAATTTGACTTACTTAATGTGACTTAATTAAACGATACTTAAAACTGGAGAGGACGCAGAGCAATAGTGTAACTTTCCTATGCGCCAATTGTAGGCGTTTGGTTGGTTGAAGCTTCCCAATGCAGTATATATGCTTCAATCTTTATAATTACGCAACTGATTTTGATGCGGTTTTCTTTCAAGTGATTTTAGGAAGGAGAATAAAATATAAGAGAAAACTAGTAATGCATATTGGCAAAACAACATTTTCCAGGTCACTACTAACTGTGAATTAAACCAGGGTTACTCAAAATTATTGCCTCACGTACCCTTGTATTAGTTCTAAAACGATCGCAAATTCCTAACCCTAAATGAGATAAAATAATCTATCTGTAGAAGAAAATATATACAGTATAAATACAGTAAGCATCAAAAGGGAAAAATATATTATTGGGATGTGTGGGCTCGTTTCTCGTCGCAAATTGAATCAATTTTAAGAGTAATTTTAGTCAACTTTAATCTTAAATCTTGATTTAAAAACTCTTGATAGCTAACCAGCCACCGTTACGTATATCTTTCCTCGAAGCCCTTAACGTCTAAAGGGGACGTCCAAGGTTCAGCGAAACCTGATCAAATTCCCTAAAGCATATTAAAGCAAAACTTGCGAACTACCTACTAGAAAACTCTTGAAAACACCCGCTGAACTAGTAATTAAATAATATATACCTCGACGGTACGCGGCGGCGCTCGCGTAACTAAACGGCAATAACTAGATTCCCCGATACGTCCGATTAGATGATCTGACAGGAAAGTTAATATCCCGCAGCCGCCGGCGCCGCACCGGCTTCCGGCGCCGAGCCACCTCGTTAGTCGCCGCACGGGGCCGATCACCTTACGTCATAACATATTTTTTTAAAACATACGTACCGTATGGCAAAGAAAATGCTTTACAACCCTTAAATTGAAATATGAATGAATGAATATACTCTTTATTGTACATTACAAACTGTACATACATACATACACTTCACGCCTGTCTCCCAGAGGGGTAGGCACAGACTACAAATCTCCATTTGTCACGGTCCTGACATACCCCTTTCGCTTCATCAACATTCATACATCTTTTCATACATGACCTCCGGTTTCGAGTACTTTTCACGCCACCTTCCGCCAGGACATCACCAATCTAGTCAATGTATGTCCTTCTGGGGCGACCTCTACTCACCCGGCCCATTACATCACCCATACAAAATGTAAAATAATAATAATAAACAATTTATTTCAGCAAGCGTATTTAACCCAACGTATTTCAGAATATCATTCCATATTGAATTAGTAACATTATTTTTACTTATATTAGTGTTAGCACATACTAATCTAAATAAAATATTTTAATTTAATTCGCCTGGGTGTGGACCTGCACTCAATGCTGCATCATTGGGGAGTCCCATCGGTCTATAAAAATCCTAAAGATACTGTTGGAGCTAGCGCGGAGGCGCACCATTTTCACACGATGACGTAAAAGTTGTCCGTGAAAACTAACAATGGTAAAATTGCAATTGGCGACCTTATCGCTCAGGAACATGGTTGAAATTAAACCCACGGGTGCTAATTTCAAATCAGCATGGGCTGAATCAGGCACGCCTACCTATCTATCGTCTATCTATTTAAGAATTTTGACGTGACAACTTTTTAAACTCGATACTACGGGCTGTATGCACGAAAAAGATGACGTCATTGTCCCGTTCCGCAAGCGAGTGTACTACTACTACTGCAATGTTTGACGTTGTCACGTCAGACTACCGTCCGTAAACAACTTTACAGACAACCCATTTTTTTTTTCATGTTTTTAAATTTATTAGCAACGCGACCTCACCTCGCAGATTGTGAATATCGGATAAAATTGTGTGGTACTATATAGTTGATTTTTAGGTTCAAGACAAACAGAGCGAGAGAGAGGGTGTGGTATAAGCAATGATGGTAAAATGAATTCGATTTTTTTTAAATTGTAGATAGGCAAGCGTTTGACCACCACCCTGCCTGGTGTTAAGCGGTGCACCGCTTAACACCAGGCAGGGTCGCTACCGTAGACCCCGTCACCGCGGTGACGGGGTCTACGGTAGGTACCTAAATGATAGATATCTATAAATTATCTATAGTTCACATGAAACAATGAAACGTAACAACAAATAAAATAACAATAGGACATGAGTATAATACTGTGTGCCGTGCTTCACGCGAAGAAAATAGGTTTCGACTCAGCTTAATGGACTCAGCTTAATGACACAGTTACCTGCGACGCTGATATTCTGTCGACACCCAAGAGATGACAGAATGGCGCAACCATCACTATTTCATGTGGTCATAAATGGTACCAGCGAAACAGAAGAAGGGTGAGTAAGACTAAACCATCATCAAACTCTGACTTTATTATCATGGAAATATCATAATCATGAAGTCCACTGCTGGACGAGGGTCTCCCCCAATGAATTCCGTTATCAATCACCAATACAGGCCACGCTTGGCAGGCAGGTTGGCGATCGCAGTGGTTTTGTGGTTTAGCTCACAGAGAGCGCTGCTACCCGTCCTTAGTAGAGTTCCCCCGCTTGCTTCTTACGATTCGCACGACGGAAAAAGTTGGGCTGGGGTGGTGACACATGTATTCTATTCGCCGTCACCACACCAAATATGTCTTTGTAATATACTTTTTTTTTTCTAACAAAAAAATAATCATCAATAACGCTCCATACACGATGAAGTTATCGGCGAAAAAACATAATAAAACGATATATTAAACCGGTCGAATTGACAGACTCCTTTTTT
>SJJU01060764.1:3589-26565 GCA_012932125.1 Conopomorpha cramerella
ATTCATTAAATACATAAACCACGAGACACAGTTACTATTGGACTAACAGTGACATGCAACAGTAAAACAGGTAATTTAAAATCACACGGAAACACGAAAACGAGTTCATAATCTCCATCAAATACACATTGAGATCGTCAATGCTTCAGTCATATTGATAAGACCTTCACAAAGGTCGTCAATCCGCATACAAGGTATACACAGTCGCGTACAAGCTGAGCTGTACAGTTCGCAGTGTGAGCTGAGCTGGCGTCGCGTGTGCGCTCTTACGTAGTGTAGCTCAGTTTACTGTGACGACGTGCGGCTTAGCTAGCACGCCCCAGTACAGTCGTGTACAAGCTGAGCTGTACAGTTCGCAGTGTGAGCTGAGCTGGCGTCGCGTTTGCGCTCTTACGTAGTGTAGCTCAGTTTACTGTGACGACGTGCGGCTTAGCTAGCTCGCCCCAGTACAGTCGTGTACAAGCTGAGCTGTACAGTTCGCAGTGTGAGCTGAGCTGGCGTGGCGTGTGCGCTCTTACGTAGTGTAGCTCAGTTTACTGTGACGACGTGCGGCTTAGCTAGGTCGGCCCAGTACAGTCGTGTACAAGCTGAGCTGTACAGTTCGCAGTGTGAGCTGAGCTGGCGTCGCGTGTGCGCTCTTACGTAGTGTAGCTCAGTTTACTGTGGCGCGGCTCAGCTATTCAAGTACCATCAATCTATACAAGTTAAGCTATTAAAAATAACTGGTATTTATCTATAGATTTACAAATGAGTCAAACATCGTCTAACTGTCAAATGATAAATCAAAATAGCATAGTGTTGTAAATTTCAATAGACATTCATTTCATATAATACTGTTTTGGCTTTAGCGTATAAGAATCTATACTATTCAATCACATCAATCAATCATTCTTACAGTCAACTCATCATCATCATCATCATCAGCCCATACTTGTCCACTGCTGGACATAGGCCTCTCCAATTGCACGCCACTGTGATCTGTTTTCGGCTTCTCGCATCCAGCTTCTGGCAGCCATCTTGCGTATATCATCAGTCCACCTTGCCTGGACTGATGATGTCAACACCTAAGTTAACCTTTTTATTGTAGTTAGGATTGTTATACGGGAAGCGATGAGATTCAAATGGCTTCTTTATTTCTCATTTTCATAATTCATTTTTCGCTACAATTATTGTGTTAATGTGGTGGAATTAGTGTAATAATGTGCTGGTGATGAAAAATAATGTAGTGAGAGTGAGAAGTAAAGGAGAGGACTCCCTATATGATCAATTTGTTATTCGCTCGTAATGCTCCACGCAGCATTGAAATATGATGTTCCATCCTCACGTTTTAATGAGTTTTTAACACGACTTTGACTATTGACGACTTTATCGATAGACTATGACAATGACACCAACTTGAACACGAAGAGTTATTACTTTGTTTTTGGCAGAACTGTCGGCTTTAAAGTAGAACATAAGAGCCAAAAAAAACCACTGTATTCCCGTCTTTTTCCCGCCAGACAAGTTAACTTTTTCCATTGTAAAAACAATTGTACCCATCATTTTTTCTCTTCTTCACTTACCACGAAATGCAACACGTATTTTTGTTGAAGAAGCACAAAATACAGAAGAACATCTAATTTAGCCCGCATTTTTATTTATCATCATCGATACTTGGACTCCCGTTCTTCTTCATACAGGGTGTCCCATAAGTCGACGTCAAGCCGGAACCGGACGGTAAGGCAACTCGCACCAGTTATCAGAAAAATATTTAAAAAAATCTAATTGCATGTTTAAAAAAAAATGGGCATTAAAAAACGGAAATTCTACAGCCTGCATTAGTCTTTTGACTCCTGTTGCCACAAATCTTTAGATTTTCCAATATTTTTTTTTGTTATGTGACCCTGAATAGTGCCACTGTTTATTGACGTTTTTAAAAAATAAAGTTAAAAATAACCAATTTGCTCAGATTCAACTGACTGTACTGCAAAAAAAAATTACTGTGTTTTTTATATTTTTCTGATAGCTGGTGTGAGTTGCCTTACCATCCGGTTCCGGCTTGACGTCGACTTATGGGACATTCTGTATACAAACATTAATTAGGCAACGCCCTCTTGCGAATATTTGCGGCGAAGTTTGACACACCAATGAATGTACATTGGGTCAGAACACTTCACGGGGCAAATAAGAAGTGAATTGTGTATTTATAAATTGTATTATTAACATTAGAATTAAGTTGAATTGTACTTAATAACTAACCCTATGGACCATGGTCTGAAATAAAAATCTTTGAATCTTGAATTAATTACAATTCTTTAACGGCGTACTTCGTTATGTACGGTATGTATGGTAGTCATCGATGATGACGCATCAAAACATGACTTAATAAAAAAAGTTTTTTTTATAATCCACGGCAGAAGCGATTTAACATCACAACAATGGGTGACCGTTTTGAAATAATGAGTACATAGTTAGTTTTATAAAAGAAATCGGTGAAAGAAAGTAGAAAACGAAATAAATGCCTGAAAAATCTAGGTACGTTACTCTTATGATTTTCCCAATAATATTGCTTTTTTAAGCGAGTATTTTGACATACATACATACACTTCACGCCTGTCTCCCAGAGTGGTAAGCAGAGACTACAGATGTTAATTTGTCACGGTCCTGACATACCCCTTTCACTTCATCTACATTCATAAAGCTTTTTTGACAATATACATTATTAACAGTGTTTCTCTGCTATTATATGCATGTGTTATACATATACACCCTCCTCAAGAATCACTCAATCTACTAAAGAAAACCGCATGAAAACCCGTTTCTTAGCTACAAAGACCTAAGCATACATAGGGACAGACAGGCGGAAAGCGACTTCGTTTAATACTAATGTAGTGATTTATTCATTCAGTGGTTGTCCCCTACGTAGTCTTGCCAACTATACTGTTAAAAACAGTATTATACTGTTTTTCACTACAAAATACATGTTGCTGTTGAACAAAAAAAAAGTATAAAAAATACTGTTTTCAGCATCAAAAATGTTACATTATTAAAACAGGGGCGTAATTTTTTTGTGGCCTAATTTTTTTGTCCACCAGTTTATATACATATACACGATGCAAAGTTAAACGTCCTGTATAGGGGTGTATCATCATTATGTTATGATACACCCTCTGAATTATGATACAACCTGTATACTTATATTGAAAATGGCTAAGTCATCAACAGCATAATATGTCTTACTTTTATATTTATGTTACAAAAGGATTATTAACAGGGCACCGGTCAGTGGCAGTGTTAAATATTTTTTTTTTTACGTAGCCTGAATTGTTTCCCACTGCTGGGCAAAGGCCTCTCCCCAAGTCTTCCACTCCTCTCTATTTGGGGCCACCTCCTGCCACTCCGGTAGGTATCGATCCAGGTCGTCCCGCCATCTCCGCCTTGGTCGGCCCCGTCCCTGGGTTGGCACCTAATCCGTTAGTCCAAAAATTAATACTATTAAATAAATAAAATACTGTTAATTTTTCTAAAAAACAGTTTAATTTGTTTACTTAGGCCTACTTAAATATACTTTATTTCTTGTAAAAAAAAGTTGGCAAGCCTACCCCTACGGTTCTTTTAACACGCTCGCTTGTCAAAATTATTATGAATCTATTACAATCACTCTTTTCGTTGTTAATACGATATTTTCGCTGACTAATGTGTCGTACCGTTATAGCGTTATTTTTACACGGCCCAGTGTAACGTTGAGGTATAGTAGTACGCGTTGAAACATTTATTCGCATGTGCCATGTACCCGTATACTTATGTTTATTTCGCCTGTCATTCTGTGCGACCCGGATGGTCACACGAGCTGTTAGTAGCGGTAAAATATGTGCGAAGAGTAAAGGTACTGATAGACATGCTACTTAGTGGCATGCTTTTGGGGCTATTACGGTAAGTCACCACCAACGCGTCAAATATCTCAAAGCTTCGACTCGTAATAAGATCATTAATATTACGGGAATCGCTGTAAAAGCATGCTACGTACTAGCATGTGTATCAGTACTTTAATATTCATAACATGTCATGGAGAGCGGTGTGAGCCGATTTCGCTAATATTTTTTTTGTTGTGCTAATTAATAATTTATAATAATAATTTATTCATAATGTGGACAAGTATGGGCTGATGATGATGATGATGATGATTCATAATAAAACACACAATACAACAGAGGCGTGCACTGGCTTATACGACAAGGTAGGCAGTAATCCCCAAGGATTGACACCTATGTATAGGTAACTTGTCTTTACGAAACCTATCTACTCACCCACAAAACACAGGACCTTCGTTAGCCTATGTCGTGAGTACAACAAAAAAAGATCTAGCAATAACTCTATTATTAGGTCGGGTAGCCAAATTACTAAGGTAGGCAGTGTGTTTAGTTTTATTATACTAATATAGTTTCTAGTACATACTGCACCTTAGCGCCTTATTATTGTAAATAGCACTTGTCAAAAGTTGTCATTATTAATGTTTGCTTTGCTATGTCTTGTGACTAGGTGCAGTCCTTCCCCTTCTGTTCTCGCTAACCCCAAGGTGAAATACACTCCGTATTTAAAACAAGATTTTTATTAATTGAACTACCTGATCCTCCTTCTACATGGTCCTTCGAGCCGGATCAGTGTTAATACATACCTGTATCCAGTTATTCCGGAGAAAAGAGTGTTATTTCGACGAAAAAACCCGTAATTAAAATAGTTGCACGTGCTGTGGTACCCGGTGCAAGCAAGTTGATCAAGTGTTACTCGTCTTCAGTGTTAATTGTGACTCCTGGATGTGATATTTAGTCACTAATTAAACCCAACACTCTTTCAGGTAGTATCTATCTTGTTAAGTTTATATTTAAGCGGAATTAGCATAGTTACATATGTATGTAGATGCCGACATCTTGTGAGGTTAACCTAACCTACTACGTATGTAAGTACACTTATTGTTCAATTAGTTTTTCTTCCTTATTAATGCCTGATATTTACAACTTATTATTAGATTTGTACTCATTTCACATATCTACATCCCTACCTAATTAAAGGTATTTATTGTACTTATCTGGCCTCAGAAATAAAACACTTATTTCATAGAAGAAGACTTAAATCATTTATTTTATCAGTACTTACATTGTCTACAGTATTTTAAAACAATATTTATTACAGTAGGATAGTATAACATAGAGAACATTAGCAAATTACAGTAAATTATAAGGTACAAATAAAACAGTTTAGTTACAATTAGTAGGTAAGTAGCAAAATAACAGTTAAAGTATAAGTATTTACATTTAAGCACTTGTTTTGTATACATTCCAGGTCACATCCCGCTTCCCAAAATGTCGGAAAAGGAATTAAGTAGAAAAAGAGGAAGTTTTAAAGGACAATTAACGTCATTCATTAAATTTATGGATACATTGCTGGATTCAGAGTGTACACAGATACAGGTAAACGAACTACAATCTCGACTAAATACGTTGCCTAAATTAATGCATAATTTTGATGAAGTACAGCTGCAAATAGAATGCCTGGCGGATGACCAGACAGCTCAGCTAGAAGCTAGGGAAGAGTTCATCTCCTCGTTTCACAGATCTAACGTTATGGCTCAAGATATTATTAACAGTTTTATGGCCAAATCGAATAATGAAATATGCGCCGTCTCCTCTCAAAGCAAATCAAAGCCATTTAAATTACCGACTATTCCATTGCCGAAGTTCGATGGGTCATATGAGAACTGGTTATGCTTTCATGATAGCTTTAAAAGTATGGTCTCGTCAAATGAAGACCTAGATGAGATAACCAAGTTCCACTATTTAAAATCGGCATTGGAAGGCTCGGCAGCTGAATGTATCAATTCTATCGTTATGTCCGAAGCTAACTACTCGGTGGCTTGGAATTTATTGTGCGACAGATTTAATAACAAGCGTTTATTAACACAAAATCATGTAACAGCATTACTCAACATTGACATGGGTAACAAGGAGTGTTCGGCAGGCATCAAGCGAGTTATTGATCAATTAAATAAAAACCTCCGTTCCTTAGAGTCCTTAGGTGAGCCCACAGATCACTGGGATACACTTTTGATACACATAATATCACGAAAATTAGATTCGAAGACGCACCGTGAATGGGAACAACACAGGAACCAAATCAACATAGACACTAAAATTACACTTGGTCTATTTATCACTTTCCTTCGTAATCGTGCTGATTTTCTTGAGGTAATTGAATTGTCACAGTCACGTAGTAATCCTCAGCCTAGCAATAGATCCACTAATACGAAGTTTAAGTCCATGGTTTCTTGTATTCAGAGTAATAGTCACGTCCCAAATGGTCGGGAAGCATCTTCAAAGATCTGTCCAAAGTGCAGTGAAGCTCATCACTTGTCCCAGTGTCCAGACTTTCTCAGCTTGAGTAATGAGCAACGATTATCATTGTTGCCCAAGTTAAAGTTATGTTATAACTGTTTGTATGCAGGTCATTATGCAAACCGGTGTAAGAAAACTGGCTGTAAGATGTGTCGTCGTAAGCACAACACTTTAGTTCACGTCGCGAATTACACTAATTCAAATAAGCCTATTGATTTCGGTAAAACTGATAGTTCTATTTCTCAATTACAGAGTTGTAATAATGCACTATCGTCGCCGGTCGAGCGCCCACCGGACAATGTCTCACTATCCGCTCGCCTTGCTAATCCTCACGGCCAAGGTCACACGCAGGTACTCTTATCTACGGCCCTAATTAAGGTATACGACAACTGCAACCGTGAACATATTTTACGTGCGTTATTAGATAGTGGCAGTTCGTCTTGCATTATTACCGAGAAAATCTATCATAAACTTAATTTACCGTTTATCTCGATAAATAGGGCACTGACAGGAATAAATAATTCTATTTCAACAATACAAAAAATGTGTCGCGTCAATATTACTTCATTAGATAGAAGTTATAAAACCAGTATTCATTGTTTCGTTTTACCTACTATTACTGACAAAGTACCGTGTCAACATGTCGACGTTTCAAACATGGCTATTCCCACTGATATTTCACTCGCTGATCCCAACTTCCATACTCCGTCTGATATTGATTTAATTATCGGAGCTGATATTTTTTGGGATTTAATAGGAAGTCAGCGAATTAATTTAGGAAAGGGCAATCCTGTACTGACTGAAACCCGTTTGGGTTGGATAGTCTCAGGTCCCAGTCAAGTACAGTCAACTCCAATACTAAGGTGTAATTTTATTAATGTTACAAATACACATTCCACTGATCTCCGCACTGACGATGTACAAAGTCAACTCACTCAATTTTGGAAACTGGAGGAAGTATCATGTAAGTCCACCTGTTATTCCAAAGAGGAGCAGGAATGTGAAAATCATTTTGTAGAACATACAACTCGTCTTAAAGATGGGCGTTTCTGTGTTAGGATACCATTGACACAAGACCCATCTGTACTCGGCGAATCATTAGGACGTGCCAAGCATTGTTTCCTTTCGCTGGAACGACGATTTAATAAACAAGTTGAATTTAAAAACTTGTACACCAATTTCATGAAGGAATATCAGGACCTGGGCCATATGAGTGAGAGTTCATTCACTCATGATAAACCTGCATATTTTATTCCCCACCACGGTGTTCTGCGGGAGAACAGCTCAACCACAAAACTGAGAGCAGTGTTCAATGCCAGCAGTATTACTACTTCCGGTTTATCGCTGAACAATATTGAAATGGTGGGACCGACGATCCAGGATGACTTGCTCTCCATTCTCATTCGTTTCCGACAGCACAAATATGTGCTTGCGGCTGACATCGAGAAGATGTATCGCTAAGTTCTCGTTCACCCTGATGACAGGCATCTTCAGCACATAGTGTGGCGCAGCGACCCGTCACACGAGTTAAAAGCCTACTCCTTAAATACCATCACTTATGGTACAGCCAGCGCACCATTCCTTGCAATTCGGTGTCTCAAGCAAGTAGGTTTAGAATGTGACAATCCAAAGGTTTCTGATGTCATCCTACATGATTTTTATGTGGATGATCTGCTGACAGGTGCGAGAACTATGGAGGAAGCTAAATTCATTCAGCAGGAGGTGACGGCTGCCCTTGCATCCGCTCGCCTACCACTGCGCAAATGGAGATCAAATGATCCTCAGCTCGTCACCCATGCATCACCAGGAGGCACGATTGACCTCAACATCGGTTCAACAGAACCGAATAAAACTTTAGGGCTCAGCTGGATCACTGGTTCGGATCAACTTTGTTTTCCAATTAGATTGCAACCTTCACATCATTGCACTAAACGGACTATCCTATCTATAATAGGGCAAGTCTTTGACCCGTTAGGCGTTTTAGCTCCGTGTATCGTTCCAATGAAAATCATGATGCAAAAATTGTGGTTACACAAATTATCATGGGACGAACCACTGCCAGTGAAACTTAGCCATGAGTGGGAACGACTCATTAATATGTTACCGTCGTTAAATAACGTCCAGATCCCTCGTGCGGCTGTAGTCTCTCCTACCGATCAAATCGACGTTCACGTTTTTTGTGACGCGTCACAGGATGCATACGGTGCCAGTTTATATATTTCTTCTATTGACGCTAATGGTGAAATTGCATCAGTAAGACTGATGATGGCGAAAAACAGAGTAGCACCCCTCAAAGCGTTAACCGTTCCCCGCCTTGAACTTTGTGGAGCTTTGACTGGAGCCCGAATTTATGAAAAGCTCAAAGAATCACTGCGATTAAAGATTCGTAGTGCTACGTTTTGGACGGATTCATCTATTGTTTTAGGTTGGCTTCACATGATGCCCAGTAGGCTTCAACCGTTTGTAAGGAACCGGATCACTGATATCCTTGACGTGACAGGTGAGTGCGCCTGGCGACATGTTCCTACTCACGAGAATCCTGCTGACCTTCTTTCACGCGGCGTAAGTCCAGATGCAATCCAAAGTAAGGATTTATGGTGGTCAGGCCCATCATTCCTTTGTAAACCTACTTCAGAATGACCTTCTAAGTTCGTAAAAATTGATAATTTACCTGAAGTCCGCTGTGAAAAGACGTTGCATGTCATGGAGCAACCGGATACAACAATTGTTAATTTTAATAGATTTTCTATTTACAACAGACTTGTCCGGTCAACTGCGTACGTTTTACGATTTATTTATAATATTAAACATAAAATTAAAATGTCTGGAGCTCTGTCTGTGAAAGAACTTGGTGATTCTTTAAACTTTATTATTAAACAAGCACAATCAGAGTCAATCCCAGAATACAAAATATTTATACAGTGTAAAACATTACCGATAAAAAATTCATTGAATAAATTAAACTTATTTCTAGATGACAATAAAATACTACGCGTCGGTGGTCGTCTACATAATTCAGATTTGTCTTTTGAACAAAAATATCCTATATTGATACAGTCCTCGCATACATTTACAAAATTATTATTTCGGCATGAACACAAGCGTTTGATGCACGCTGGACCTCAACTTTTACTGGCTTCCATTAGAGACATTTATTGGCCGATTGGCGGTCGTAACCTTGCAAGGTCGTGTTACCGACAATGCGTGAGATGCTGTCGCATGAAGGGAAAAATAAGCGCTCCACTGATGGGTAATTTACCCCGTGATCGCATAACACCGAGTTTTCCCTTTGAAAATGTTGGAACAGATTATGCTGGCCCTATAACTGCATTAAGTCGTCAAGGCCGCGGTAGCAAGCTTATTAAGGTGTACATCGTACTATTTATATGTTTTACAACTAAAGCAATTCATATTGAGTTGGTAGGTGACCTTACAAGCAATAATTTTCTATGCGCTTTGAATCGTTTTGTTTCGAGGAGAGGCAAACCTAAAAACATTTTTTCCGATAACGGAACTGCGTATGTCGGAGCCTGCAATGACTTAGCTAGATTTTTAAAGTCGAGTTGTGGTTCATTATCTGAATCTGCCGCTAGCGATGGCATTATTTTTAATTTCACCCCTGCTTATACTCCTCATTTTGGTGGACTCTGGGAAGCGGGTGTGAAGTCTATTAAGCACCATTTGTACAGAGTGTTGGGTTCTTCTCATCTCACCTACGAGGAGTTGTCAACGGTACTCATCCAGATTGAGGGAATCCTGAACTCAAGACCTCTCACACCACTTTCACCGGACCCTGAAGACCTTCTGCCATTAACGCCTGCACATTTTTTAATCGGTCGTCCCCTCACATCAGTGCCTACTTCGAACGACGTGGATTATTCGAAGCCCTGTTTATCAAGGTTCCATAGGCTCGAACAACTTCGTCGAAGCTTCTGGACCAGATGGAGTAAGGAGTACGTCACTCAATTACAAGAGCGAGTAAAGTGGAAACACAACCATGAAGCGCTGAAACTAAATGCTCTGGTTCTAGTCAAGGACGAAAATCTTCCACCGCTCAAATGGAGATTGGGGCGAATCATCCATCTGTATCCAGGGAGTGATGGGATATCTCGTGTGGCAGATGTACGCACGTCAAGTGGCGTAGTTCGCAGAGCCTTCAACAGGATATGTCCGCTACTTGAAGATGTTGAAAGCCCTTAACTTTCAACGCCCGGGGGCATGTTTAGTTTTATAATATTAACATAGTTTTTAGTACATACTGCACCTTAGCGCCTTATTATTGTAAATAGCATTTCAAAAGTTTGC
Organism: Conopomorpha cramerella; assembly: GCA_012932125.1. Classification (NCBI taxonomy): domain Eukaryota; kingdom Metazoa; phylum Arthropoda; class Insecta; order Lepidoptera; family Gracillariidae; genus Conopomorpha; species Conopomorpha cramerella. The sequence goes on from SJJU01060764.1 coordinate 14,263, forward strand.
ATTATTAATGTTTGCTTTGCTATGTCTTGTGACTAGGTGCAGTCCTCCTTTCCCTTCTGTTCTCACTAACCCCAAGGTGAAATACACTCCGTATTTAAAAACAAGATTTTATTAATTAAACTACCTGATCCTCCTTCTACAATTTCATTGTTTAATAGAAAAGCAGGTTTTAGTCTATCTATCGACAGTGTTATTTTTTTGTCGTTTTTCTCGATAACGAAGGTCTTATCGTTTCTTCTAACTACTGGATATGGCCCTTCGTAAGGTGGAACTAATGTTTTTTTTTATGGTATCGCACCGGATGAACACGTGAGAACAAGATTTTAGTTCAGGGTGTACGAATACTGAGCTCCGTGTATTTGTTCGTCGACCATCGGCAAGAGATATCTGTGTTAGACTTTGTCTCAATTTTTTTACAAATTCTTCGCAGGTTACAGTATCCGATATTTCCTCGAAGAAATCACCCGCTAATCTCAGAGAGGAGCCGTAAACCATTTCCGCTGCACTGTAACCTGTATCTTCTCTTACACAACTTCGAAGTCCAAAAAGTATAGTAGGTAAATGCTTGACCCAATTACTATAGGTGTTTCTTGCCATCAGAGATGCTTTGAGTGTCCTGTGAAATCTTTCAACCATTCCGTTAGATTGCGGATGATATGGTGTGGTTCTTATTTTTTGTATTCCCATACATTTCGTCAAACACTCGAAAATTCGAGATTCGAACTGTCTACCCTGGTCAGTAGTTAATCTTAGTGGACAACCGAATCTTGTGATCCAGCCTTCGTAGATAACACGTGCGATCGTCTCTGCGATAATATCAGCGACAGGGATTGCTTCCGGCCATGATGTACATCGGACAATCATCGTTACTAAATATCTCTTCCCTTGGGAGGTCGGAAGAGGTCCGACAATATCAACATTAATATGCTCGAAGCGCTGAGAATGCATGAAATTGCCGATTGGTGAATTCGAGTGTTTCCATACTTTAGATTTTTGACAAGATAAACAGGTTTTACACCACTCTCCAATGTCTTTGTTCATGTTGTACCATATGTACCGGCTCGCTATTAGCCTTCTAGTCCGATTTTTGCCTGGGTGGCTCATTCCATGTATATAATCAAATATTTCTTTTCTAAAAATTTTCGGCAAATAAGGACGAGGTCTTCCTGTAGAAATGTCGCATGCTATTGTTGCCATTGTCTCTGGGTCCCTCAGCATCTGAATTTTTAATCTCGCATTCTTTCTTAATTCGTCGAGTTCATTATCTTGCTGATGACTTTTTGATAAGGCTTGATAATCGATAGGCGAAGGTGCACGTAGCTCGTTCATTGTTCGAGATAATGCATCAGCTACGACGTTATCTTCTCCACAGACGTGTTTGATATCCGTTGTATATTGTGAAATGTAATCAAGCTGACGGACACGTCTCGGAGTATCGTTTGATGATGGTTTCTTTGTGAAAGCATAAACTAGTGGCTTATGGTCGGTAAACACTGTAAACTCTCTTCCCTCAACAAGTCTTTGGAAATGTTTTATTGCCATATAAATGCCCAACAACTCTCTGTCAAACGTTGAGTACTTTCTCTGGGCGTCACTTAATGCTTTTGAGAAAAATCCCAGAGGTTGCCAGGTGTTTCCGCATCTCTGTTGAAGGACTGCACCTACACAGGACAAACTGGCGTCAGTCATTAAAGCTAAAGTCGCTTGTCGATATGGAGGTGCGGTCGTGACAGCGTTTATTAGGCATTTCTTACATTGTTCGAATGCTGTCTGAACTTCAGTAGTCCACTCGATTGGTGTATTGTCATTTTTCTTGGATCCTCTTAATAACTTATTGAGTGGTATTTGATATTGAGCGATGTTTGGAAGATTGTTTCTATAAAAGTTAATCATTCCCAAAAATCTTCTTAATTCTTTTACTGTTTTGGGATTAGGGTATTCGGATAGAGCTTTATATTTTTCTTCTGTGGGTTTAATTCCTTGGCTCGTTATAATATGATAACCGAGGAAATCGATTTCCCTTTTAAAAAATTCGCACTTGCTAATATTTATTGTTATTCCGTTTTTGTGCAATCGCTCGAAAACAATTTCCAAGTGCTGACGGTGCTCCTCTTCATTTGCTGATGCAAGCAAAAAATCATCGACGAATTTAAATACGAAATCTAGGTCTTGAAACAAGGAATCTACGTATCTTTGAAATGTTTGTCCGGCGTTACGTAGTCCAAAGGGCATTCTTGGAAATTCAAATAAACCGAATGGTGTCGTTATCGCCGTTTTTTCTATCTCCTCGACAGGAACAGCATGGTAAGCTCTTTTTACGTCAATTTTTGAAAAACATATCTTATCCTCCAAGATGTACGTAAAATCCAACAGCCTTGGTAGTGGATATCTGTCAGGAACTGTAATTTTATTTAGCATCCGGTAATCACCGCAGAGCCTCCATTCTCCGTTTTTTTTTCTTCACCATGTGTAAAGGACTCGCCCAAGGGCTATCAGATGGGCGACAGATACCCAATTCCATCATGTGTTGAAACTCCTTTTTTGCTATATTATATTTATCAGGCAGTAATGGCCTTGGTCGGCATGAAACCGGTGGTCCATGAGTGAGGATATGATGCTTTACATTATGTTTTGGAGGCTTCATTAATGACTCAGGTCGCGTTATATCAATATATTTTTCTAATAGTTCCTGTATGCGACTGTCATGACTTCCATCCATGCTAATTGTTCGAACGCTTGATGACTTTGCTTTGACTAAAATTGCAGGCGTTGTCAGCTCTGTAATCTGGTCCATAAGTCTTCGGCCATATAAATCGACTAATATTCTAGAGTGTTCTAGGAAATCTGCTCCAATTATCGAATATTTAACATCTGCCATAATAAATGTCCACGTAAAAGGCCTTCGTAATCCAAGGTCTAGTGTCATTGTTTTTTGGCCGTACGTTTTTATTTCTGTTCCATTTGCTGCATATAATTTATAATCTGAGGTTGCTTTACTAGCTCTCTGTGGTTTGCAAATTACTGATATATTTGCACCTGTGTCAACCAAAAACCTTATACCACTTTGTCGGTCGGTAACAGTAAGGCGGTTAGAAGGGTGAATAGCACAGAGACCCGCCGAATTCTGTGCTTGTTCTAGTTTTCCGAATGCATATTTTTAGCCATCAATTGCTTACTATTCCAGGCGCAAGGTTTAATGCAACTCCGTGCGAATCTTCCATGTTTGTAATGAAATATGCATAGTGTCAGGGTTCCCCTTACTGAGACAGCATGAGACCCAGGGGACCCCGAACAAAAGAAAAAAAACAACTATTTAGGTTGTTGCTCTTTAATTAAATTAATTTTAAATTTATTGTTAGATACAGTTGACCTCAGGGTCGGAGTTCGTGGTTACTGCTTCCTTGAATATATGATATGGGTATAAATTCCCAATACTTAATTAGATTAGACCTTATTTCTCTACCTGCCGAGATGAGCCTAGGAATACCTCCTCGCGGACAGCCGGCGCAGTGGTGTCCGGGGAGAGGTCCCTCCGCCTCCTCGCAGTGGTTCAAGTATTCCTCTCAGTAGGCTATACCTGTGTGATCTATCGGTAGGCTATATCTGTGTGATCTATCGGTAGGCTATATCTGTGTGATCCGTGGAAGGAAAAGGACAGGTTATATTGGCCCTCCTTCTTAGAAATTATACCAGCATAAGTACCAGCATAAGGATACACTGTATTTCTTACCTCCCAGCCCACACCTAGCCTTCTAAAACGTAGAAGGTTAACAATAACCTTTTGGCCACAACGTGCGCACTGTAGGAAGAACAAAGACACTCGTTAGATTTATGGAGGATTTACAATACGGAAATTGATATCGAAAACACAAGGAATACCTTGGGATCTTACCAAATATTAGGGAAAAATGCTCCTGCGCACTTGGCCCTCACTAGGCATGATGTCGGCGCTACAGTCGCATAATTATTCCCTGGAACAAAGACACAATCGGTAATCTGTCGTTTGCCAATGAGGTTATCGTCATTTATTCACAATTGCATACGAACTTACCCTTAGACTAAATAATTAGCGTTTTCTTTGCTCGTATGCATCCGCCATCGTCGACCGGCGAAAACGACAACCTCACTCTCATCCATCAAACCATTGACATGTTTGACGTCTGAAGTGTCTTTCTTTTGGCAAACGACAGATTTGAATCACCGATTCTCTCTGCCAAACGTTCCGTTTTAAAGAACGAAAAAATGCAAAAGTGCAACGTTACAGTACCCCCCCACCCAGAAAAGTTTCGACTGGGGAGAAACAACGATGCCCTCAGCGTTCAATTTAAAAGGGAAAAACAACAAAAAAATATAAACACAACAACCTGTTGACCTTGAACAATTTGGTCAAGACACACTCGACAGCGATACCATCCCCGCTGGAGAAAATAAACCTCAGGTACACAATAGGTGTAACCTGCAATTTAAACAGTCACAGCATGCGTGGCAACATTATAACTGTTGCTACTGCAACACAGAAAAAACAAATGTCCGCAGGGGTCCTACCAACCAACACGGTAGTAGACCACTGTCGAAACACAAAACCTTAGTTCAAAAATATGCCCTGCCGGGAAAACAACTTCCCAACAACAAACGCAGGCACGTACAAAACGATCGAAGGAAAAAAATATCGTACCAACAGTACCCACTTCCCCCTGCATGTATGACAAAACACACAGGAAAAAATATTTGGTACATTCAACGCATACATAAAAAAATATTTAGTCCAAGGGAAATAAGACACTAGTGCGCCATACGCACTAATGCAATCACGAACGTGTTTCTACCCTCAACACGGTGAAACACAAAAAAAACGACCTAACAACTAACAGTAGGTAAATTAATGTTTCGACCAATAATCGCGGCGAAACGCCAAAATACCCACATGAAACTAACCTACAAAAATGTTTCTACCATATAACCCGGTGAAACACAAAATACAAAAAAATACAAAATGCAAAAAAACACAAAAGAACCCTACCTACCTAACACAAGGTAACATATTCAAAACTCCTGCGCTGAGTTTTGAATACCTACGCTAGCCTTGTTAGTTTTTTTTCGCCTTGGCGTCGTTGGCCAACAGAAGGCTGGACCAACACGTGCGAGCACGTCCTACGGCGGTATGGATCCGGTGGAGATCCATTTCGTCCCACGCACCCATAACCATTCCGTCTACGGACTGACTCGACCCAAGGCCTCTGACCATGAAGGTTACCGTATGAACGGGCCCTACGATCAACAACATGTCTCGGCAAGTGTTGATTGTAAGACCGTTTCATTAGGTCCGGTTCCAAATCAAACTCTCCAAAAGTCGACACCAAAAATAATACTTGACACAATAGAAGGTATTACATAAAAACGGATGACCTTAGTCATTCCATTGAAGGTAATTGGTAAGGTTATAAAACCTAAAACTTTACATTCTGACCCATCAGCAACAGTTACCAGAGTCACATTATTTTTCTCCAATGGATAACCCATACACACAAACTTTTTGTGGGCATTATCACCAATAACTGACATGGCAGCACCAGTATCCAATAACCCACAAAGTGTTGTATCCATTAGAGAAACATTCACATATGGCCGGACATCACTAACCACATTATGTTTACTTTTGGGCAAGACCGGAGAAACACTTTTCTTGCATTTAAAAACATTGGCTATGTAGGATAACCAATCCTTCCACTCTGAGGTGCTTCTACCGTCTACAAGACTTTTCTTTACTGTAGACCCAAGCTTACACTTTGGACAGGACCTGGATGTGTATCCTACCTCCCCACATTCAAAACACTTTATTATTTTGTCAGCACTACAATCCTTCAACGCATGAGTGTTTGTCTTACAACGCTTGCAGAACACCGGTGAAGGTAGAAGGGTATTTATAGTTTTGTTCCCCTTTTCCAAATTAGAGGCAACAACAGGCACAGTGTTCCGTATTGAGCGACCCCTGTATGCAAACTCCGGAGAGATTGAAGTCTTCGGAGGTTCCACAAAGAGGTCTGCCTGCTGGCGAGCCAATTCAATCTGTTTGCACTTCTCCTTCAATTGGGACAAGGTGGACACCTCATATAAGGCTAAACGCTCTGAGAAATAAGGCCTAACATTGTGTTTGAGGATCTCCAACTTTTCCTCCTCAGTGATGGTCCTCTTCAACCTCGAGAACATAATATTCATCACCGAGAAATAAATGTGGACTGGTTCCTCTAAACCCTGTGTGCGAGCTCGAATCTCCCCCATCAGACGATACTGATAATCCACCGGTTCAAAGTCATTTATTAATAAACTCTGCAATTTAGTCCATGAAGTGACCTGGTCCTTCACCCCACGGTACCAAATCAACGCTTGACCAGAGAACAAACAAAAAGCAGCCTTGAAAAGCGCTGCCTGACTAACAGAATATGCAGTGGCCAATTCATGCACTGATTCCAAGAAAGAATGAGGACTGGACAGCCCATCATAAGTCAGGTTCCACTTGGAGATGCCCTTGATCGAGGAACAATCACACACCGGTTGTGTTTGCGCCATAACAGCAGTATCATGCTGGTCCCCGAGCAATAGCCCCTCCAACTGAACACCAACTGATCTCACTTTGTCCTTAAGGGCAGACAAGATATTGTCAACAGTTTCCTCTGAAGGAATTCTGTCCAACCTCAAAAGGAGGTGACAATACAGGGCTCTAACTCTCCAGAAATTTGATCGAAGAATCATACAGCCCCTTTGCTGCACCCGTAACTCTGGCATTTAAAAAAGAAGATGAAAGGAAAACAAGGTTATGTATAGATTTTAGAGATTTAAACAAAATTGTCGTCCCACAATCACAACCTTTCCCTTTGATTGAGGATTTAATGGTAAGCACTGTAAACTGCAAATATTATTCTACCTTTGATATAAATTCAGCATTTTGGTCAATTCCTTTGAAAATTCATGATAAACATAAAACAGCTTTTGTTACACAAGAGGGCCATTACCAATGGACGTGCCTCCCATTTGGACTAAAAACAGCTTCGGCAATATTTCAAAGAATCTTAAGTAACATAATAAGAAAACATAAACTGTCTAGTTTTGCTGTAAATTTTATAGATGACATCTTGATTTTTTCGAAAACGTTTGAAGAACATGTACTACATATATCGAGACTATTGGAGGCAATACTAAAAGAAGGCTTTAGACTGAAATTTTCGAAGTGTATTTTTGCAAAAAGTTATGCCAAATATTTAGGTCACATAATAGAAAATAATTCAATTAGACCACTGAAAGATTATTTAACCGCTGTTAAAAATTTTCCAGTACCAGAAACAAGGAAAAATATACGCCAATTCCTAGGAAAAATAAATTTTCATCATAAATTTGTACCTCAAAGTGCGATTATCCTGGATCCATTACACAATTTATTACGAAAAGATGTGAAATTCAAGTGGACCGCGGAATGTCAGGAAGCATTCGAAAAAATAAAAGCATTGCTGTGTACGGAACCAGTACTGAAAATCTATGATCCAACACTACCAATAAACATTTACACAGATGCAAGCATTAAAGGAGTAGGAGCCGTATTAAAACAAGAAGATGAAAACGGGGTAAGTAAGCCAGTTGCATACTTTTCTAAAAAAATATCAGAAGCGCAAAAAAAGAAAAAGGCAATATATCTGGAATGTCTGGCAATAAAAGAAGCTGTAAAATATTGGCAGCACTGGCTCATGGGAAAAGAATTTATTGTATACTCTGATCACAAACCATTAGAAAATATGAATATAAAGGCTCGGACTGATGAGGAACTAGGTGATTTGACATATTATTTATCTCAATACAACTTTAAAATAAAATATAACCCAGGAAAAACAAATCAAGAAGCAGACTGTTTGAGCAGAAATCCCGTTCTAGAACCTTACGATAATACAGATGATTTTATAAAAGTAGTAAACCTAATAAAGCTACAAGATATAAAAAAAGATCAACATGCAAATATTAATATACAAAATAAAAAAAACTATTTTATATTGGAAAATGATATTTACTATAAAAAGAATAAAGGAAGAAAAAAAATTGTGCTATCAGAAGAGTTTAGCAAAAACTTAATAAAAAATGTTCACGAGACTTACTGTCACATAGGTAGAACCCAAATGACAAATAAGATAACACCATTCTACACAGCAACAAATATCATTGCCAATATAAACAGATTTTGTGATGAATGTGAAACATGCATAAAAAAACAAGTCGAGAAGAAAGACAAAATATGGATTAATGTCACATTTAGGTCCCGCAACACATCCATTTGAAATTGTGTCTATTGATACCATCGGAGGCTTTGGAGGATCAAGGTCTACAAAAAAATACTTACATCTTCTAGTTGATCATTACACAAGATATGCTTTTATTTCCACATCAAGAAATCAAAGCAGCAGTGATTTTATTAAACTTATGAATAATGTGACACAGAGCTACAAAATCGATATAGTATTAACAGATCAATATCCTGGCATAAACTCTAATGAATTCAAAGAATTTTTGAAGGAGAAAAACATAAAATTGGTCTTCACTGCTGTTGATGCACCATTTTCCAATGGGCTTAATGAAAGACTGAATCAAACTTTGGTAAACAAGATAAGGTGCAAAATAAATGAAAATAACAAGAAAACAGCATGGACAACTATTGCACATAAGTGTGTAGAAAAATATAACGAAACTGAACACACAGTCACGAAGTTTGCTCCAAAATATCTTTTGGAAGGAGAAAATGTGAATATTCTACCAAAAGAATTGAAAACAAGATGTGAAGAAGAAGATCTGAAAAGAGACAGAAGACTGGCGTTTGAAAGCACAAAAAGATCACATGATTATAATAAAAGAATATTCGATATTAATAGAGAGAATTATGAGTTTGAAGTAGGAGACAGTGTGTATGTGGAAAATGGAAATAGATTGAATAGGAAGAAGATGGACGAATTGAGAGTTGGACCTTACAAGATTCTCAGAAGGGTTTCAAATTCAATTTATGAAGTTGATGCCGGACACAAGAAAGCGGAATCAAATCTCTACCACATTACAAAGCTGTCTCCAGTATTGCTTGGTACATAACTACATAAACAATTGCTTGTGTAATCACGTGTAATTGTTTCTTTTTGGAGGGGGAGATGTAAAGATAATCATTACACTCTTATCTTCAATGTAGTCGTGTTCCTTCTATTTAAATTTTGCCGCGTTAATCTCAGAGTCTACCAAAGACTATAGACATAACCATGACAGCTATGACAGTGACATTTGTGATGTGTGTCATTTGCGTATTTTTTGTAAAGAAAGGTTAAGAGACATAAAACCTAATATTTTATTTTATTCTATCCGTAAATAGAAGATCCTGAAGTAAAGGCTTTAAATGTTGTTTCTTTTGTATTTTCAGGTGAGTGGATAATTTACGGTTAATGTAATAGGTTAAGTGTAGACAGTGTAATGTAAAAACATTGATGTCTAATAAAAGCTTTTGTATTTTCAGAGAAACACAATTGCGTCTTTATTTCATCTTTCCAATAAAAATACTACACAAAGGAGTGTCTTTCCAATAAAAATACTACACAAAGGAGTGTAAAGCTATTATATATATATTATATATATATATACGACGAGCAATATATATAATTGGAATCTCGGAAACGGCTGCACCGATTTTCATGTAATTTGGTATGTAGAGGGATTTGGGGGCGATAAATCGATCTAGCTAGGTTTAATTTTTAGAAAACATCTTTCCAACCGTTTTTTCGGGCATGAAAAATTGCTCAAATTGTTAATACGACTCTTACTGACATCTATTGCCGAGTAGTAATACTATGCTATACGTAGGATGGTGCGGGGGGACGTTTTGGTTTTGAAGTAACTAGAGATGGGGTTATGAAAAAATCGAAGGAAAATAATCGATTTTTTTACTTCGGGCGAAGCTCGGTCGTCCAGGTACTACTTTATAAAAAAAAAAGAAAAAGGATGTATCTATCTTTGCATGACTTTACAGCAGCAACAATTACAATTAACATTACAATATAACATGCAGCTCGAAACGAACCGATTAACTTATTTGGCCTACAATTTACATATTCATAGGCATAGGATAATAGGGCATCATGCATTGGCAAGAAAATACTGCGATTTGTTTAAGATCCGCTGCCTAATTTATGACAAACCCCCACTTATTGTCAGATTAACTTGACTTGTAACCGGGAGGTCCCGGGTTCTAGTCCGGCTACTGGACGTGTACCAATGGGACTCTTTTTCAGAGCCTATGTACGCAACGCAACGCTCGTACGGTGAAGGACAACATCGTGATGAACCCCGCACACCACAAGGTGTGTGAACCCTTTAACGGCGATGGGCTCACCCCCTGTCACGTTGGGTTAAATACGCTTGGTGAACCGTGGGTACTTGCTTTTAGCAAGTGCCTCTGCCTACCCCTCTTTGGGATTAAAGGCGTGAAGTGTATTTTTTTTTACTTTAATTTATTTATTATTTTTAGTACGTATTTTATTATTTGGGTAGGTCATTTAAACGTTAGACACTTTTGTAACGTGTAAACAAACAAAAAAAAAATAACTGTTACCTTCAATACTGACTGCTTGAAGTACATAATTTCATTGACAATCATCTCCCCTAACACACCTAGTGCCATCTGTCATAACTATGAAATATGAATTTGTGAAGCTTTATCTACCCTATTAAGAAAGTCTGCATTATCGTTTAAAACGTACATGTTGGCCTTTTTGTTAAGAGTTACAAAGGAAATGCTTATATTTTCACGTAATATACCTTATATTACGATTACAATAAATGTGTATTTGCAAAACCTGTACAGGATACGAAAACGTATTTAATTTAAGTACTCGAAATCTTTTATTATTTGGTATACCTGCACGAGTGATTTATATCTATTCACTATTAAAGCATTGTTCGGGGAAAGAGGAACGCAACTGGGACTCGTAGTTTGATAAAGTACGATGGGTTATATACAGAGGTAGGTATCATTAATACAGTTACCATAATTATTCCGAATTCTGCTACTAAAATTATTTTTGACCCCAGATTACGAGATAGTTCGACGAATAGAAAGAAGGAAAGAACAAGAAAGGAATTTTATTTCATAATAAGTATGGCGGTGGTGCCGAAAAAAAAAGAGAAAGAAAGTAGAATATAGGCTGCTTAGCTCTATTGCTTATAGCTTTTGCCTACAATTAGTAAAAACGTATTTTAATGAAAATTAACAAGACGTTAATCGATTAAAGTTAACGTAATAATTTATTGTAACATTGGCGTGCGATACTAGCGACATCTTAGAATAACAATAGGAACTATCTTGAGTCGGTGTAAATTTTAGGTAAGATAAATACAGAATGTCAGATATTTCTGAGGTTTCAAGCTATGAAACGGAATTTTGAAACCGATGACCAAATGCGATCGTGCATTAATTTCTAAGCGAGGAGGAAGGAGTCATTGTACGAATGAAAATATTAGCAATTGTATGGGAAGTTTTAATTACCTAATATTTAACCTGTACCTGTTAATGTGTACCTGTTAATTAATTAATATTTAATTCATTTGTAATAAATTCAGGTACTCAATAAAGTTAACAATAAAATAAACAAGATAAAAAAAAAACAACTTAACTATTTGAGTACTACTTAGGATTTTGTAGGTCCTGTATAACATTTCGTTAAAGTTAGTTATTTTAGTATTATATCTCTAATTGTATGTCATGTATAACGCTCCGTTAAAGTTAATTATTTTAGTATTGTCTCTAATTGTATGTCATGTATAACACTTCGTTAAAGTTATTTATTTTAGTATTGTGTGTCTCTTAACACATTGGCGGACAGTAAAATAGACATAATAGATGTTTTATCGTTATGACGTCCATAAGTGTTTACTGTCCGGCAAAGAGTTAACTACTTTAAACGATAATTACATCATAATTATAGATAATTTCTATCAATAGTCATTGTAACTAGATTATCTAGAATAAATTGTATTCATCTCATTAACTTTTTGAGTTTGTATCACTTAAGACTGTTGACCGAATGTCGTAATGTTAGATCAAAAGATTAATAAACTATTTTATATGTAGAACTAAGTGAATTTCTGAAATAATTCTTATTCTAAAAATTAGTAATGCTTATGGATACTGTTTTCATAACCTACTAGTTAAATGTTTAGAATACCTGATACATACCTATATTATTTGTCCATTTATTGAACTCGCAAATACTGATTCTATTTATATTTTGTCAA
>SJJU01060962.1:2210-87806 GCA_012932125.1 Conopomorpha cramerella
AGTAGCGTAGGGACTTATTATAGCTTAAATAAGTAAGACAAATAAAAAAATCTAAATAAGCATTGGTTAAAGCCTTGGGCACACCAAACGCGGGTCGTGCGCGGAGCAGCGCGGCACCCGTCACACCAAAAGCAGGACGTGCGCGGCGCGGGAGCAGCGCGGGTTCGCTCTCAAACTGCTTTCTGTGTGGCATGCATAGCGCATGTAATAAAATACAGAAGCGACAAAGTGGACCCGCTTACCGGCTTACCTCCTAGCTTCGCCACTAATACCTATATATTATAATGGCCATAAAAAATATAAATGGCCTGTTTAACCACTTGCTAATAAAGTTCCCTTGTAAAATGCATAAGAAGTTACGTATGTTACTTACACTAGCCAATCCCGTGACGATTCTAGCTGCGACCAACACCCCGTAGTGCCATCTGGCAGCCTGAGGTGCCAACGTTGTGAGCACAGCGCTGATGAGCATCGTGATGAAGACGACGCGTCGAGCGCCCCACCGCTCCGCCGCCGCGCCGCCCACCAGGCATGTCACGGCGTACCCCCAGAAGTAGCCTGAGAGCACGTACGCCTGCTGCTGTGTCGACCAGTCGAATGTCAGCACGCCGTCGGGCTACAATCAGAATAGATTTAGGATTAGTCGTCCAAAAATGTCCTGCATTTGTGTGAAGACGATGTGAAGTTCATATTGGATTTTATTTCCAAAGGAGTATATTGTAATAATTACTATCACGAAAAATTACACAACCTCATTAGATATTAGTATTCATAGCTAAGACAGGACACCGTCTAATTTTTGCAATAAAATACCAATCATACCATATTGCAAAAGAAATCGACAGCTTATTCACGAAGAAGTTAGCAAAACATTTCTTTTTTTTGCCAGTAAATAATAACATAATTAACATAATTCACTTGTTACGCTGATATTCCAATACCTGTGTTTTAATAACTGAATAGCATTTCAACTTACCATTGCTGTAGTAAGTAATTAATAATCTAGGTCCTTTAATGGTCATTTCTCGATTTGTACTTCCACTATATCCCGAGCTAATCTTGCTTGTTCATTCTTACTTAGATCAGTCAATGTATACTGGACTAAAAGTGTGTTAATGTTTTCATTGTTATGATAACGTTAACCTTTTTTCAAAGGTCTCAGGTTGCGTGACAACTTCTCATTGATAGTCATAAAACTATTACTAGAGACGACAACGAATAGCTTAGAAAACGCTATAATTGCAAATTGAGAATATCAAGAAATGTGTCAATGGGCCATTATTTGACAAGCATCTGGCAGCTTAAAATAGTTTATTTTATTGTTGTGAGATGTCGCTAATATCGCCGAGGGTTTCACAATGAATCTCTAGACAAACATGTCTTGTAAATTTTCATTAAAATACGTTTTTACATACTTATTTTCGCAAATTTATACTCATAACAAAAAAATCGAAGTTGTCTGGTTTGTTTTTATAGAACAGAGGAAGAACTTTCTAATTTACTGCCAGGGGTGATAGATGAAAGCCGTAGAGCCGTAGAGTCATGCTCTTTAAAACAAAAAGAACGTCCAATGGCTTTTCTAACGTCATCTAATGGTAGATTTTGGAACCCATTGTAAACCTGCATTAATGTCTACACCTACAGACCTGCCGAACTTTTTGACTGCCGGATGGTTAATTTTGGTTTCACTAGTAGGATAATACCATAAGAGGTATCATTCGTATGACTTAAACACGTTTTCACCAACATATTAGGGGACCTCTAGCCAGCTTTAAGGGTTACCTAGGAACAAATTTGTATAGTCAGGTAACCTCTAAAACTGGCTAAGGGTGCTAACTAGAAGTTGGTGAAAACGAGCATTTGGAGATTAACTATACTCAAATGACAATTGATGTCTGACTTACAATTAGATATAGACAAAGTTCTGTCTTGACATAGCAGGTGTCTCGGCCTACTCCGGTTTGGGATTAAAAGGCGTAAAACTTTTATGTTAACAATATTTCTTCTCGGATAAATTCTATAAACTGTCTTGGGTTTACAATACTATTTTTTCACAATATCTTTACGTACAGGTTTTGCAGATTGCAGGGCATTTATTTTCAGTGACTATAAAGTCTTGTGTTTGTGCCGCCCTCCATTGTGTCGACACAATTACACACGTATACTATTAATACTCAAGTAGTTTGTATTTTCTAATGAAAAGGAAAATTACCTACAGTTCGACATTGAAATTTTCTATACCTAAAAATATGGAGTTAGCTCCATTCATAAAATATTTTTAGCATTGCCCGAAATTAAATTAAGTAACTTTAACCTAAGCAAGGCACAAATTAAAAAATAATAAAAGTAAAGATGACATTACCTGGCTAAGTTGCCTCTTGGACACGGCGCTGACGTCACTGTAGGAGTCGTTCGCGACAATGGCGTCGCACTCGCTGTCCATACTGAAAACAAACATGGCGGCGTGAAATTATTGGCGCGAACGAGGTCAGCCAATTGGTGACGGCGGCGGCTCTTTTGTGAACTTGGTAAGAATCCAACGTGAACTGAGGGGTGTTTTAATCATCTACTGCCCTAGTGGGGGTCCGGGAGGACTTGGTGCATCCTGCACCCCTGTGGCTATCATGTGTAACAGAAAAATGTAGATGTTCTGTTCACCCCATCAGGAATTACGACCGTGACAATAGACGTAGATAAGCTTAACAACCTGAACACAGACAATGCCAAGATTAACGCCGAGGCTGGCTACAAATCTCCGACCCACGTCCCCATCAATATGCATTGCGTAGTTTTAAAAATCTCAGCATACATAGCAGGAAGAGACTTTGTTACCTCTATATACTATATATTGATGATAATGATATATTACAATGAAAACCGTTATTAGCATAAGAAAAAGTGAAGCAGTCATTAACACCGTCATTCCATTGGTACGAAGTTGTTTTATCATGTATTTGTGTATTTCAATGAAAATATTATGTTTTCGTAATTGATTTTTTTTCTGGCTTCTCAGCCGCTGGTGTGACCAACGCGGCGAATAGCACAATTAGCTACGGAAACTATGTTTTTACCTACTTACTAACATATTTCCTGAACACGTGACTTTATTTATAACATTAATAAAATAATGCAGATCGTCTGTGGCCTTCTGCCGCCACAAGTGCGTTTACATTAGTTTTCTTGGGAATTTGTGCTTTATTAATTCGGATAAATCTAGCAATAAAGAAAATATCCCAATGCAAATCAGTTAAAGTTATGCCTGGTAAAGTTAATCGTGCAGCACTTGGGTCTGCAATCGGGAAGCTGTGGATTGGAGACCGGCTGCAATTAAGAGTGGGTACCAATGGGTCTATTTTTCAGAAAGCATATACCTGCGCTGCGCAACGATCGCACGGTGAAGGGCAACATCATGGTGAAATCCGCACACCACAAGGTGTGTGAACCCTATAGGCTAACCTCTCATGGGCTTACCCCCTGACATGTTGGTTTAAATACCCTTGTGGACATTTGCTTAAAAGGCGTGAAGTGATTAATTTTATTTTAATTTGGATTATTGTCCCGAACTGTACATTTCTGTTAGAAACATTTTGCATTGGATATCCGGAGACGTAATGTATGTACTGTATATGGTAGCCCTATATCCCCTTCGCTCCCCCAATATCCTCTCCTCAGGTAGTATGCGCAGTATTTGACCGAATGCTATAGGTCAAATCAGGACAAGCCAAAATATTCTAATAATACCTACAATAAATTAAATGACTAACAATTTATAGTTGAGCTGATAATTTTCGTGATACCGACATCGGCTCTCTGTTGTTGTTGTGTGTGTTTTTACCCCAGTAATAGCTACACAAGCTGAATCAAATAAATAAATGACACTAATAATAAGCAACGCATCAAGTACCTATTTAAATTATTATTTTATGCCTTTGTTATCGAAAGTTAATGACAGAACCACGTGTCAAAATCCAAAAATTACACTATGAGCCTTGACCGCAAATAACCATTTTTGGTATTTGAGATTTTAAAACTATCATGTATTTCAATAATATAGTATTGATAAGAAAACAAGAGTCAATAAAAATGTATGTGTATGGCAGAAGCCCATGTTTTATGTCGTTAACACTTCCAAGGACAGACACCGATGTACAAATAGAAGGTTTATTGTGTTAATAGTTACAGACGTACATTGTCCCCGAGAGTGTTGGGTTGTAAATCATTGTGCTTTTATGCAAATCAATTAGAGTAGTGCAGTTTGAGAACCATCTTGTAAACATTTCAAACAATTGCGTTTGTGTGTAAAATCTACATAATCTTTACCAATACTAAATGCGAAAGTTTGTACGTATAAATATGTAGCTGTAACAATTGAATTAACCAGAAACTCAATTAACTTTAAGTCGCGTACACATTTTTCTGATGTGTCGTTTGTGAGAGGTATGAGTTTCATATATTTAACAGAATTGTTCACATTTATTTGATGTGATGTGTTGTGACAGTTCCTGTCAAATACATGGAATCGATGCATTTCTGGTGCATCATGAGAGAAATGTACACGGTCTTATTCTTTGGAACATGTATAGGTAGAATCCCAAAATCAGCAATCAAAAAATTATGTCCGTGTTTATTTTAAAGTTATCAAATACCACTACATAAAATATTTTTAAAGATATTTTCTTTCACCGTCCCATGCCGTCTTCAACCAGAGCCATCAGCATTTTTACAGTTCTTCACGATTTATCTTCTTTGATCATCTGTTTTGATCAAACCGTGATTTCCTTATGATGGGACCAATTTTGAAATACCTTCTATGCGAAAAAAAAATCTGTTCATAAACGATGAAGTTATCCGCGACCAAACATTTAAAAAGGCATAATATTAGTCGAATGGGTAGACTCCTATTTTGAATTTGTTTAAAAACTACAAAGTACTAAACATGTAATAGTTTAGTCGCCACTACACAGGGTGTAATCGTTATTTGTAACGCATTTGTAAATATCTGTTAGATATCAGAATAAATCCAACTGATATCGAAAGTGCGTTACACAATAAGTAAAATTATATGTTTTTTTTAAAAGGGTGCGTCTGGACCTAGTCTTTTTAAATTTCAGGCATTTTGGGTCAAATTGTTTTTGGAAAACATACTTTGCTGCATCATGGATGGAAAATAATGTATAGATAATTGTTTGGATTTTTTTAGGTATTTATAACGGATTTCCCCTTCGAGGGGTAAAAGGTACGTACTAGCATGTCTTACCACAAAGTTTCGCATTTATAATATAGGAAGGTAACTCTTATAAATCAGGATAGTACTCACTTACATTTTCACAACTTTTCAAACATGATGTTAATAATAGCACTATTTCGGAGTTGGATCTTGCGATTACTATACCTACTTTAACGAAACGCTCGTAGCCCAACTGCCATCGGCATTAGACAAAATGACAATTGAAGTTAAGATCGTCTCCAATCCGATTGGTAACCGTCTTTAAGAAGTGGGTCTTTTGACCTATTGATTTGCGGATTTACTCCTGCAACTTTTATAATAATACTAGCTGTCCCGGCAAACATTTGTTTTGCCGTAATTAGTTACCCCGTGTATTGGAAGAAATACAACTGGTAGAAGTTTTAAAAATAGATAGTAGCCGATTCTCAGACCTACTGAATACGCATATAAAATTTGGTAAAAATCGGTCAAGCCGTTTCGGAGGAGTATGGCAACGAAAACTGTGACACGAGAATTTTATATATTAGATAATTACGGTTAGTAACCAAGTAAGTTCGGGCGTCCCAGCAGTCTCCAGACTGGTTTCCCTATAGTGCTTTTCATCTGTGACTTTCTCCTGCTGATGATCACTGAAACTCACCCATCCATTACCCCACACCCCATTATAGTTAAGACAGGACAACGTCTGTCGAGTCCACTAGTTCTGAATAAAATTCAATCACAAAATAACTGTAACTCACTTTCCTTCTTTCGCAAAGGAAATACACACAGAATGTATACGCAGTCACATTTTACGCAATATTTACGACCTTCTAGTGCGGCATAAACTACTGAAATGTGAAGACAGCCTACAACAATGAAAATTAAAGATGAATATTCTTGTCAAATGACATGAATATCAACCTTACAAAGGGTACCCTGTGAATCCAATACACTGTAACTACGAAATTAAAATTTTGCGAAAACGCGTCACAAAGTTTTCAACAGTTTTTTGATGATTAGCCCACAATTATTATTCACATTACGATATCTCAGTAATTTTCATACAAAGTAAAAAAACGGTGAATGCAGGAACATAAAAAACAGCCAAAATAAATCGATTGAGCGTTGTTAAATCAAAACACTGTATCTCGAGATACAGTGTATTGGATTCACAGGGTACAAGGACGGTAGACAATATTCTTGGCCGAACTTTTTTAAAGAGAGAAGCCCTGATATCACCTCAGAATGGCTAAGTAGCACAGCAAGGATGGCGTGACAAATAAACGAGCTGTTATTTACTACGTTTTACTAACCCTAGCCTTAAACCTTCTATTACTTACAAACTATGGAGTTGTTTCTTGCTCTTCCTCAGTCATAGACCGTACTCTTAGTAGTAACGGGCCGAAGCCAAGTCAAGACTATAATAAATGACTTGATGTGTGTGAGTGCGTGTTTTGTATAACATTTCGAACATGTTTTAAGTATGATTGACTTCTGCAGTGTTATGTACGCACTTGGATCTAGTTCCAGCGCTCGTTACGGTTATAATTTTTATTATTATGTAGGATCTGAGTTCACAGGTCTTATACGGGATAAATGTATGGTAGAAAACTCACGAGACACCAGTATCCCGATCAGGCACCATGGCGATGATATTGACGCTCATGTTGACCCGCATCATGTAGTTCACCCAGCACGCCAGGAACAGCATCATGGCCACGTTGAACCGTGCCGGCACCAGGTCTGCATTTCAAATTAAAAAAGTATGTTTAAGGCTTAATTTAAATGGTTCCATTTTTTTATATTTATATTTGATATATAAAAATTAACAAGTTTAGGTGAATAATCTAATAAATAATCACACTCCGAACTACGATGGAATTCGGCATTGATCTGTATGCAAAATTATTTAACCTTGGAGCAGCATCATAATAAGCGAATATTTCTTATTTCTAGCTCAAATAAATAGACGAATACATAAACTTTTTTATAGCGCGGGATTTCCAGTAGGATACTAGGCGCTGACGGGGTCTACGGCAGGGTTGTATTTAACCTGGTAAACCCCACGATGAGTCGCGCGTTACTGCCGGAGCCTCCGAAATAGATTGAGCTACTTTTAAGGATAGTCTCAGACGCGCTAGGCCCTCGCGGACCATCTCCGCAATTGCTACAACCCCCGGTCACGATATAATTTATACCCTCGTTCCGCGGTAATACCTAATATACAGAGTGTAATAGTACCCCATGCAGTGGTCTTAGAAACGGTGTTGGGCTCGTTCATTTCCCCGCATTGTCGCCATAGTAAAAGTAATTCATATGGACGAGCCTAACAATGTTTCTAAGACCATTGCTTGTTGTCCTTTTACACGCAGTATAACATATTTTCTGTGGATCTCCGTCAGCCCCCCACAGATCTCTCCACCCTAGCCTTCTCCTCTTATGACATTCAAGGGATAAGTGTAGTCATATTCTTATGCCTTGATTAATAGTCACGTTTGTCTAGGTACCCGGGCCACTGTGCTATATGCACAGTGGCCCAACTATCCTTCGTTCTTTGTAACTCATAATCGGCAATAATATAAGCCTACTATTTAGGGTCCAAATATATTTAAAATCAAAATTGACTCTGTGACGTTTACGAGCCTATAAAGTCAAGTTCAAGGCCAAGCAAAGACTAGGCAGGCTAGGAGTAAACTGGTAATATCATACTTCAATTTAATAGGTACTAACGATGAAGGAAAACATCCTGATAAAGCCGGATAATGATAATCTGAGGTGCGTGAATATTGTAACAGTGACGGACCAATCACCTGACCTTGGGTTAAATATGTTTGGTGAAGAAAGTGTTAATTTAATTATATAATAAACTTGCGGATCCGGCAGATGTTATCTGTATCTATAAATATTGATTTCTAATTAGTAAGTACATTTTTTCCGCGGAATTTTGTTCTAAAAACAAACTCCTCCTCCGTCCTCTAACATTACTACAAACTAATAACAAACTTCACTTCACGCCCTTGTTCTTCTTCAACAACTTTAATCCCAAAGCGGGGTAGGCAGAGGCACTTGCCAAGCAAATACCCATGCTTGACCAAGCGTATTTATCCGAACGTGACAGGGGGTGAGCCTTATAACAACAAACTAATAAAAACAGAATTAGCGAAATCGATCCCACCATGGAAAAAATGTTTAAGTACATTATATAGATACATATCCTTGTTGGGAATTAATGTCGCGATATTACGTCGCCACTAAAGTGAAAGTCAAAATTCTACATAAAGAAATTAACAGTTGTAAACAAACATGTTTACGCTTATTTCCTACTAACCAATTTAACTAGTGACATGAATTTCAAACAACAAGAGAAATGAAAATAAATATCCATTTGCATACCTATTACTCGTATTAATATTTGGTAGCACTAAGTCTAGATCAAATATTAGGTAGCGGAACCTGTTTATTGAATAGATAGGTATTAAATTGGTCATTCCGAGTCACTTGCTTGTACATCCCGCAATTTAATTCATGACCCACTTAGTAGAAATTGCTTTCAGCGTTAGTTTACGAAAGTCGCGTAATTTGAAAGTTTCTATGTAGGAAAATAGACTTCAGTGGGTCGTAATAAAAATGTCCATTATACATACCTGCATAAGGTTACATAGAGAACTTTTGAAGCCATGACACTTAGCAGTAACAGGGATAATTTGTAAAGGCATTTTTGGTGTATAAGACACGATTATCTCGGTCATTCTTTAAGTCGCCTTTTTATAACCGGAAGCAGGCTCATCACATATTGAATCATTGAATAACCGTGGAAATTCTTAATTCATCATCATCAGCCTACATTCGTCCACTGCTGAACAGAGGCCTCTCCAATTGCACGCCACTGTGATTTGTTTCGGCTTCTCGCGTCCAGCTTCTGACAGCGCATATTGCGGA
The DNA here is from genome assembly GCA_012932125.1 of Conopomorpha cramerella. Taxonomy (NCBI): domain Eukaryota; kingdom Metazoa; phylum Arthropoda; class Insecta; order Lepidoptera; family Gracillariidae; genus Conopomorpha; species Conopomorpha cramerella. The sequence continues at coordinate 11,359 of SJJU01060962.1, forward strand.
TAATCAGTCAAACTTGCCTGAGGGTATCCGACACTCCGTTCGCAGAGACGCGATGTCTACTCGTTGTAATTTTTAATTACAACACAATAATGAAACATCCGCAGAGCTTTAAAATTGTATCTTGTATATCAACCACTGCCCACTGTACGTAGAGGTATTTTTCCAAAAAAACAATTCACTGCTTACCTACTTACCAAATTAATTTAGTCAAATAAAGCCGCAAACAAATCGCAACAAAACTCAATCAAGTGCAATACACAGACAGTTATTAGTTGGTAAGGTATACAGTATAAATGTGGACTCTTCTAACCAAAAAGGAACACGTAATGTCAGCTCAAGGTATCCTATTATATGTTACACTGAACTTGACTCAAACTTAAATAAGCGAAAACAATTTCATTACTGTTATAGTACACCGTTCACCTGTCAAACTTGAGACCCTGACCTCGAATAATAAAGACTTGACGTCTAACGTTATTGTTCCAATGAACAGAACTTCTCCGATGTCTTACATGCAAAAACTATAATGTGTAATATATTAAAACGAAAATGGATAGAGCTAACCTTAACATTATATCACTTAATACCTACAGATAACACATTGTAACCTAGTAAGTGATGTATACCTATTTCTGTACATGTGCATACGTTTTTGTAATTGTTTTATGGAAAATACATACATACATACATACACTTCACGCCTGTCTCCCAGAGGGGTAGGCAGAGACTACAGATCTCCATTTGTCACGGTCCTGACATCCCCTTTCGCTTCATCTACATTCATACATGACCTCCGGTTTCGAGTACTTTTCACGCCACCTTCCGCCAGGACATCACCAATCTGGTCAATGTATGTCCTTCTGGGGCGACGTCTACTCACCCGGCCCATTACATCACCCATGTAAATCTCTTTCGTTAATCGACTTTCTTCCGTTCTGGTCAATATGCCCAAATACTTTACTGTACTACTGTAAAACTATGTACCAAATTGATTTTAAATAAATTGATCTTATCTTAGCTCCAACAAGGTGGTCCGACGATCTGGGGGCCAAGTCTGTTACACTCACGTAGTTGCATCGCTCTGGCATCGTAGCGGCAAACGATGTGCATCGCCGTTTTACTACTACGGACTAGTGAAATGAGCGTAACGCAATCAGCAATACACATCGTTTGCTAAGATACCAGAGCACCCAGAGCAGAGATGCAATTACAAAAGTGTAGTAGAATTAGGTCCCTGGTTAAGACGGACGTGCATTAGCGGACGAAGAAACGAAGAATGATCGTTGTCGCGCATCATTCGTGAGGCCTATGTCCAGCACTAGACACCAGTGACATGTAACATGATGATTTCGTTGCAATGTTCGAATATAATACTGTGGAGAGTCAGGAAAGCATGCATGTAATTCCGCAACTAGGATACCTAACCATAATTATCTAATGGGTATATAAAATTTTATATCAGAAATGCATCTATGCCCGCGCATAACTACCGAACGATTAAACTAAATTGGATAAGTATACTTCCGTATTTTAATGTGGTCTAGGATATGTAAATGTGGAGATAAAATAATCCAAATTTGAATCCCTCAGGGCCAGGAAAAAGAGTTTCCCACTAAGAGAAAAGCGGTACGTAATTGTAGATAAAAATATTCAATTGCGAAAACCATCAAAGGTCAAATTGTAAGATTTTCTTAAGGAAGGTAAATATTACTTTTTTAAATTCTCGGCTTGAAAACTTAACTATTCAAAATGTGGGACTGCAGCCTGCCTATCGGATATTGCCGTTTTTGTATTGACATTTTCTTAGCAGGTTAACATTTAAGACAATAGAATTCATAGTTAGTTTTTGCTAAACCTTGGTGATTTCCGCGTTTGGTTTTACATGCTTCAACTGCAATAATTATCAGGCAATGAAATAATCTAGTATAGGTACATAATCTAAGGATTAAAGACATTAAGTTTATGCAAAAACCATGGTCTCTTGACAACTGCAGGTTTATAAAATGCCTGAGAAATTCGATGATTCTTCTGTCAATCAGTAAGTGTTTGTAACCGCTTCAGAACATTATTATACACTTCGAGTCACGTGATAGAAAATCTCTACTAAAGTCTCCCGCGCTGTAGAACTTCCAAAATTCAAAAGTTCATGTAATTTGTCTATATCGATACGTCCTCTGGGAACAATGGTGGCGTGATAATGGTAAACGCTGATTATACAGTGACAAGCAGTATTGAAACCTATTTATGTAGCCATCTACCTGCATATCTATCTAACTAGGTGTTTGAGGGAAATTTAAATTGCCCTCCGGTCTGACAAGTTCTTTTTAGACAAGTTAAACTTTAAATGAAACTAATTAAAAAACCTGACCCGATATTTTTTGACCCATTATTAACAGTTTTTTATGATAACAAACATAACTCTATCTATTAAAGAAAATCGCATCAAAATATAAGCATGCATAGGGACAGACAGCGACTTTGTTTTATACTATGTAATGGTGGCACATAAATGTTAACCTTAAGATGGTATCTAATATCTTTAGCAGTATCATGGTCGAAACTAACCTATTGGATTCAGATACATCGCTCAACCTTAATTATTACCGACACAGAAAATACGTTTTTTTATTACGAGTATAATCGACTACACACATCAAAAGTGTCTAGGGATCACGTAAATTTTAGAAGATTGCAATCAACAATATATTTTACAAGAACTTCATCATCATCATCAGCCGCATAACGTCCACGTAACATAACGTGCTGGACGAGGGCCTCCCCCAATGAGATCCGTCATTTGGGGTGAAATGCCAGTAATCGCCACGCTTGGCGGGTTGGCGATCGCAGCGGTGTTGTGGTTTAACTCACAGAGAGCGCTGCTGCTACCCGTTCTCTGGAGAGCTCCCTCGGTCACCTCTTACGACCCCCATGACGGGAAAAGTTGGCTGGGGTGGTGACACATGTATTCTATTCGCCGTCACCACACGGCTACAAAAACTTAATTCATTCATAATTTATTCAAAATGTGGTAATAAGTCATACAGGCATGGGGAATATGATTTCAATAAATTAGATTTTTTTAGAGCTCATAATGTTCTTGATCCCTAGACACTTTTGATGTGTGTAGAATTGTCGCATCATCATCATCCCATTCGTCTACTGCTGGACATAGGTCTCTCTAATTGCACGCCACTGTGATTTATTTTCGGCTTCTGGCATCCAGCTTCTGCCAGCCATCTTGTGCAAATCATATCATCCAGCCAACCATCTTGTGCAGTCCACCCTACCTGAGGGCGTCCTATACTGCGTTTGCCGAGACGCGATCTCCGCTCCAGTACTCGTTACCTCAAAGTTTAGTATTGTCACGGCAAAGGTTTAACTTCAAGTGTATAAAAAACTCATAACACATGGTATATGGTAAACAAACATACGTGCAATTTCATAGGCAATTATTTGTCAATAACCGTTAATCATAAAGGTACTTTATATAAGATATACGCTTATAAATGACACAGAATGCTAATCACCGATTAGTGTTAAATTTGTGTAAAATTGTTCGTATCCTGTCACTCAATCATTAAGCGAAAACATTTTACCTAACTGCGTTAAGACAGTAAGATGAACCAATCTATTTTGGACTCTATTACCGTATATATTGCACTTATACAGGAGGTCCTACGATATCTGCTATGTAATGTTACCATATCAATAAATGTACCAACCCTATACACAAAACCGCAAAAGCCCATAAAATGTTAAGTACATTTTAATGGTATTTTCTTTAATAATACGCTACTCGTTTTAAGGGAAAATATTGCAAGTCACTTATGTAATTTACTATTAAACGATTGATTACTTCTTAAGGTCGTTGAACTGACGAATAGGTAAGTTTTATGTTCAGAAGTACCAACTTAAGAAATCCGGTGTAAATACACTGGATTCATTACTTACAGAACCAAATTATATTATATCAGAACGGATATACATATAATAGCACTTAACTCATTCTGATGAATATGTTATAGCCAACTCCGTGTAGTTTGGGTGAGAGTAGAAAAAATACACTTCACGCCTTTTAATCTCAAATCGGGGTTGGCAGAGACACTTGCTAAGCAAAGTGTAAACATAACATGCATAATATAGAGGTATGTTTACAGGAAGTACTTCTATGGAAGGTAAGTACTTCCATACCGTGGTATTAATAAAGCTAGAAACGGCGTTAGGTACTACACAGCAGTGCTGTATGATTTGCATAGTTTGTCAATAGTCAAGTACATTCATGAGCAAAATCGAGGAGCTGAGTAATAGAAACAGTTTCTAAAGAATAAAATAGCGATAACCAAAGTCATAAAATATTGTTATCTTATATTCAATATTTTTACTTTCAGAATTATATAATTTATTAACATTTTATATATGTCTAGGTATTATTTCTCGCCAGTGTACTTAGTTAGTGAATGTTTATTGACGTGACAATTTTTAATAACTCGATACTACGGGCTGCATGCACGAAAATGATGACGTCATTGTCCCGTTCCGCAAGCTTCTACTGCAATGTTTGACGTTGTCACGTCAAACTACCGTCCGTATTCCGACTTTACAGACAACCATTTTTAATTATTACGATTAGTAAATACTTAAGTTGCAATTTAAGGACCTCTACATATTCCAATGCTGCTACATATATCACTAGTGTATGTTGAATCCATCTAGGACTATGTCACTCATTTTTCATGTCTGCGTAGTATTTTCGGTTCTTTTCACAATTTGTGGATTCTAATGGGTATAATATGTCAACCGAGGATAATGTAGTTTTCAGTTCAATTCAAATTAACAATTACATATTTGTAAAAATAATAGTGTTAATAATAATTAAACATTCTAAACTGCATCGAAACTTTACGTGCACCGAAACAGTCTTTGTTCTACATTAAGTCAACTTTGCCACACCTATTTAAAATCACGTAAAAGCTCTTGAACGGGTCGTTAATTATGAAAGGCATTTGAACTAACTTAAGCATATCCTAAAATTAGTACGTATAAATTGAAAGATACTCGTAAATAAACAAGAATTACGTCTGTTGCATGACTGAATAACTGAACTCCCTTGATCCGTTAGGGGTTAGCAAACTTTACTGCCGATTAAATACGTAACCGGTGCACAAAATTCCTTCCTTGACCCTTATATATCATTATGTGAAAGTTTTTTTTTGTACTGCAAATCACGGGTGCATTGACACTGCATTCTGAGACGGCCTTGTGTTCTTGCGTGCAGTGCAATTCTACAGCAAACTCCCCGTAATAACCTCCCGCTCTCACCAATACGAGATGATAGAGAGAGCGATATGCGCACCGACCAACTCGCCAACTGAAGGTACGTGCGTACATGGCGACGGGAATTTGCACTCCATTAATCGCTTCCGGGTACACTTCAGTACAATGTGAGCTGGGTGGTCATTGTGACCTTTGTCTCCTTTAGTTTCATTACAAGAGATAGCTCAGGTTAAAATTATTTTAAGAACCATATGTCGACCATCAAGATAACATACGATGCTGCTTCGAGACGGTAGGTATTTGCTATCGATTACAGCAGGAGGGCAATCACATAGCTTACGCATTATTATTATTATAATACCATACACTTAACTCCTGAAGAAAGGGTAAATGGTAGAGAGACCTCAGATTGAGTATTTTGGGAAATAATACAACAAAAAAATAAATATTGAACATACATAATTTTAAAGAAAAAAAGAAACCGACTTAACTAGTACTACACACCCGTCCTAACGATTTTTTAATGTCGCTTTCACGCCAAACCTACTAAACCGATTTAAATGAAATTTGGTATACATACAGTTTATAGTCTGAGAAAGGACATAGGCTACTTTTTATCCCTATGCTGTGGAACACGTCAATAAATAGAAGGTGTTATAGTTTGTATGAACTGAAAGTATGCGAATGAAATCGCGGGGCGTCCACTAGTTTGAAATATTTCTTTCCAGAAAAAATATAATTGTGATCGGTTCATAAACAACGAAGTTATCCGCGAACAAACGTAAAAAGAGATGTACGGTCGAATTGAAAAAGACTGCTTTTCGATGTTAGTTACAGTATTTACAAAGCAAGAACGGCTGAACTGAATAGGCTGAAAATTGATGTGGAGGTAGCTAAAAACCACAGAGTTATGTGGTCGCGTAGTTTCAGTTCGCGTATGAAATACTGAAACTACGAATAGTAGAAAATACACAAACGTGTTGGTGCCGGGCATATCGTCGTTACAACTTTTATGAGTATTTAAAACGTTTACATAAATAAATTAACTCACTTATATAATCGCAAGTGCCTCTGCCTACCCCGCTTTGGGATTAAAAGGCGTGAAGTGTATTTATTTTTATTTATTTATATAATCGTTAATTAGCTGAGTATGTATAACAATATCTTGTTAGTTTTAGCTTGTTGTGTCTTACTTGACGTGCGTGCTGATGAGTATACAATCATAATTATTCACATTTTAAGACTTTCTTTTACAAATAATTCACTAAAATTCGCCAAATCGGTCCAGTCGTTCTCGAGTTTTAGCGAGACTAACGAACAGCAATACATTTTTCTATATATAGATATAGATGTATGGAATTACAACATGACAATGCTAAATTGTTCCGTTCGATTTGAGATTCGTATTTACAATTGATGCCATTACAGTTTACAGTTAGCGATAAAGGTTGAACGATGAGATTGTCAAGAGAATGTGCTCTTTATTGCAAACAATTTATTACTTGTCTCGTACAGAGAGGCTTCCTTACTTTATTACAGAATACCTGTTTACTTACCACAGATATAAATTCAACATAATGGTTTTGCAACGGAGGCAAAATAACATTTTATTCGACCATTTAAGGTGCTGTTCTGTGGATCGCTTCTTTCGATGATCACACGAGTCAATCGTACTTGCTACAATCTTCACCAGTCTGCGAAGTATGTATATTTAACGGGCTCGTTGGTGTAGTGGTCAGCATGTATGCTTCTATTCTGTAGGGTTGTGGGTTGGATTCCCACCGCTGACAGATATTTAGGTGATGAGCTTTTTAGTACTTGTTGGATGTGTCTGGGCCTTTCATATATATTTATTTAAATATGTTTTTTTAAAAGAAAAAAATTAAGTAAATTTGGTTGTCTGAATTCCATAACACAAGGGCTTTAGCTATTTAACATGAGATGAAGGCAATGTGTGTATTGTTGTAAAATATTTATTTAATAGTATGGCAGTAATAAGTTATATAGGTGAGGATCCTTTTGTTGCCAACCAAACATTCCTCTGCAAACTTTTAGGGTGTCCAATCGAGCTTTTTCCGCCCTCCAAACGACCTCTCGTGCAATGAAAAGTTTTCTTTAAAAAAATCAAATAAAAGAATACGTAAAAACATACCCAAACACGTGCCTGTACATTTTTTATTCCTGTATATCAAAAGATGTAGCCTTCAGAACTACACTCGTGAGCAAAAATTCCGGGGTCACACATAATATTTATATTGCGAGATATTTACATGTGTACACGACACATATAAATATCTCGCAATCGAGGTGATAGCTAATTAAAAGAAACTGTTCTTTAAATACTATAATAAATGGCGAAAAAGAAAGTCATAAAATATTGTTGTCCTGTTTTGATACTTTGAGATACTATATTATTGAAGTTTTATATATGACCCGTAATTTTTGCTCACAAGTGTAGTTAGGTATAGTTTAATTATTGCCTCCAGGTAAGTTTCTATTTATCAAGGAAGTTGTAGCTCAATTTTATCGTTAATCGATCGCATGTTCTCAGATCCTGATCGAACATCAAACCTAATGTAGTGAAATAACACTAAACCTTGAATTGTCTTTACCTCTTTCGCACAAACACGATTAGAGCGAGACAGGCGTTACATACATACAGGACAGAGGCTCTGGTTTGAATAAAGTTTTAAATTGCGTACCGAGAAATTGCCTGACTATACAGAATTTCTGTCATACTAGTGGTAATCAGCCACTTCACAGCCGCATTTATTTGAAAATTGTTGTTAAAATTTAAGTCAATATAGTCTTAAAAGTTGAAAACGGGTATTACCTTTTAACCTAAGATAAGCATCCATAAACTTTTAAAGAATTGTCAGTGCGCGTTTCTTTAAAAAAATATTCAATATAGCATATCCATATTATAGGCTGTTCACTAGATCGACAAAGGATTTGACACTTCTTATCATGTACGGATAATAGATTATTAAATAAATACATTATCTGGAGATTACGGGCCCGTTGGTGTAGTGATCAGCAAGTCTGCCTCTATTCCGTAGGGTCGTGGGTTCGATTCCCACCGCTGAACAGGTACTTAGGTGATGAGCTTTTAAGTATTTGTTGGATGTGTCTGGCTGTTTATTTATATATGCACAGTTAAAATAATACTAGTATATAAAATAATAATAATAGTATACTAATAATATAAGTATGTATTTAAAAGAAAAACAATGAATCTGAAAATCTGAATTCCATAATAGAAGTGCTTTAGCTAGTTAACATGGGGTGAAGGCAATGTTGTTATAAAATATATTTATATATTTATAACGTTGATTTGTCATTACAATGTCAGGTCACTGGACATAGGTCTACCAACTTCTAAATTATTATACCACATCGAATTATTAAACAGACTATAGGTAATTGTGTGAAAAACTGAAAGTGTCAGCTCATCGACCGATTGTTACTTAAACTTGTCTGTAACATCCTGTATGTTGTCATATGTTCCGCAAAAACGCGAACCAAACTCTTTGCGTCTGCTTTCATATTGCGAACCGCCAGGATATTGAACGAATTGCCGGAGTCTGCGTTTCGTAGACCACATCGCTGCTTAACATCAGGCAAGATGGTGGTCAAACGCTTGTTCATAGAGATAAAAAAACCCTTTATTATAGTTGAACGATTTATCCTTTAAGGTCACCTACATGCCTCACCATAATGAGATAAGACTTTGCACTTGACTTTGTCTTTGCACTCCCTGTCATCTAATTCCAATCATTGTAATCAGAATAAATAACTTGTTTTTTTAAAGTGCGTTTAGAAACATTTGTTTTGCCATAATAAGTTGCCTTTGTACCCCGTGTATTGGGAGAAATACAACTGGCAGGTGGATAAAAAATAGATAGTAGCCGATTCTCAGACCTACTGAATACGCATATAAAATTTGGTGAAATCGGTAAAGCCGTTTCGGAGGAGTATGGCAACGAAAACTGTGACACGAGAATTTTATATATTAGATAAAAATCGAGTGTTATGATGTTTGTTCCCAATGAACTCTTCACCAAGGCTACCGATATTCACAAAAGTTGGCATTTATATATAATTTCGTCCAATTTGAGAGATAGGATAGTTTATATTTCGATTAATGGTCAGAAAAACAACGTGTGCCGGGTCAGCTAGTCTATAATATAAAAATGTTTCGCAAAATGTGTTGGTAAGCGCATAAATCGATAACGCCTGGACCAATTTAGAATTTTTTTTATTTACATGTTTGTTGAAGTCCACTGATGGATTTTACGGCGAGAATATTTTAAGTAATTGCCGGGACAACTTAAAAAACAGCCTTTTTCTTATTCTCCTACAAATGTTTTCTAATATAAACAAAATGTAGAAAAAAAATTGAACTTTATTGGCGAATCAAATGTTTGACTAGTAGCTAGTTTTTTTTTTATCACTATAAACAAGCGTTTCACCACCATCCCGATGTTAAGCAGTGATGTGGTCTACGATGGAGCACACTTGTTCATTAGGTACCTATTCACACGCGACTTGAAGACCTTCAGACTATACTGCGCACCAAACACAGACTCCGGAAACTTATTCCACATCACATAGTATAAGATAATAATAACCGCACCCCGGCGTCATACGGAGTTATTCCCGTTCCCGTGGGAATTTCAGGATAAGTTAGAGCCTGTGTGTTATTTCATCGGTAAGTGTAAGCCGAGAGAACCGAGATAAATTATTGTAAAGTTACATTATAAATCGCTCTGTAGTTTTCATGTGAAAGAGTAACAAACATCCATCTATCCATAAAAAACTCATGGATACAAACAAAATTTAGCGTATAATATTAGAAAGATAACCCAGCCACTATGAAAATACCGGAAGTACATTCACACCGTACACTCTTTAATTGTACATAGCTTAACTAACTCGCAATTTTATTTAGCCATCGTATTTCGTAGTTTGTTTTAAGATAACAAAGTACTCTTAACAGTATAAACGCGTACGTATGTGGTACACATGTGTAAATATGAATGTGAAATATATTATTTATTTATAATAAATTATAATCTTGTAACAAATGTTGACAGCTTGTGTGTGTGTGTTTTCGAGCTGCTGTTTATTTACCTATATAGCTACCTACTTTGCAAGGTTGTTGTGGTGAAAGTGTCTATGCATTCTCTCACATAGGACCTTCGTTGGTGATATAAACGTAAAGCCCCTTTTAGACGGCTCTGTGTACTGGTATGTTCGAGAGCAGTAATTAAAAAAATAACTATCCTCACATGATTTTCGTCAAAAATAGCACACGACTGATAATATTTTCAGCTTTAATTTTAGGCTAGAATACCTACCTTGTAAATCAGTCTTAACATAATTATGAGTGTGTACTCAGCGCCGACACCCTTTGGGTGGGTGACCGACTTTCATCATGTCAGCGCACTGGCGTCCACTGCTGGACATAGGCCTCCCCCAAGGCGGGCCACAACGATCGGTCTTGTGCTTTTCTCCGCCGTCTTAAGCATATCTTCGGAGCACCTTGTTGAAGGTCCACGACCTACTTTAATTAGAATTTTTTCATGCTTTTTTGTGCTTTGTACGACATAATAAGCTCTGGTTCCCTTATTTTTTATTTTGATTTTAATAGTAGTCATCATTCATCATTTTTACTTTGAAAATTGACTCGCGTAAGCTACTTGTGACGTCATAGTTTTGTGTAAAATAATTAATGCCTTAATGGATTGTTAAAACCTATTACTGTTATGCTGCTGTTACATTTTAATCAATTTGAATGAGAACTACAATTTTCTTTAAATAAAACTTAATATGTACCATAAAATTTACGCATAGGAAAGATCCTGAAAGAGAAATACCGGTTGTTTTGTTTTTGGTTTTGTCCTTTTACTAGCTTATGAAAAATTTAATGTTATCAATGGTGCTCTTTCACCTATTGGTCGCAGTGACAACAACATTTCCCACACTATAGGTATTCGAAGAATACTCACATGCTCTGAGTACTAACGTTTCTTGCTCACGTGTTAGAGTGGACATTAAGCATGTTGTCAAACGGCGGCGGCATCACGCGACTCTGCACCTTAGCCGACGACGTCACACTCAGCCGGACCACCGACAACACCCCACACTTTCTCCGCGACACGTTCCACTATGGTAAATAGCGGACGAGACGTCGAATAGGCGCCGTCAATAATCAAACGAAGCAATTCCCGTATGTAACAAGTAGGGAATTCGATCCCAGAATCTCAATATGTAGAGATGAAGAAACAAAATGTCAACTAGACGTAATTCCCGGGATTGGCTTAGCGATAGAAATTCCCTACCAACAACCCTTAACGCGGATGCGAGAAGCCGAAAACAGATCACAGTGGCGTGCAATTGGAGGGGCCTATGTCTAGCAGTGGACAAAATGGTCTGATGATGATGATGAACCCTTAACGTGGTGAGTGTTACCCTACGTTTCCACCAGCCAATCATTCACAATACAACGGATGTTTGACATTATATCCGTGTACGCTGCTTATCCTATATTTCAGGAAACACTGGAAAACTGTTTTTTTTTCATTTCTCCGCATTATCGCCATAGTAAAAGTTGATTATATTGCCAAGCCCAACAACGTGTATAAGACCATCATTCGGGGATCAGATCGCTGAACACATGTCAAATATGTTTTATTATGAAAGTTTGACTAGTAGAAACGAACCCTATTACATTAGCATTAGGAAAAATTCGCTCTGAGCGATAACGTCACATTTTGCCCCCGGTTTTCTACCAGTACCATTGATTTGTACCATTAACAGTACTGGTGGCACTACTATGTGTCCTTAGTACCTAAAAAAAGCTAGTTTATTTATACTTCACTAAATATATTCAACATGATGTACCAAATGCAGTTGATTCAAGGCGACATTAAGGACGTATTATTTTAAGAAAATGTGGGTCGTTATTTCTTTTTTAAAACACGAGTAAAAACTTGTATTTTTTTCAATGGTACTTCTATTAATTGTCGATTTTACATTTGTGCTGTACAGTGTGCTGTAAATAGCATATACAATAGAATGAATGAATATTTTTTATTCTATCCGCAACGTTCAGTTCATCTCTACGTATCAGAAATATGCACACCTCATACAAAGTGTAAAAGGACCGCGAGTAAAAGTCTTAGAAACGTTGTTGGGCTCGTCACTACGAACGACTTTTTTACTATGGCGACAATGCGGGGAAACGACAAAAAAATTGTTCATCTCCATAAAAAATAGACAAATGTTTCCCTCGGGAGATAATATTTTGTACGGGGATTGACTTTTTCTTAATTTCCCTACATTGTCGTCACAGTAAAAGTTGTTTACTATAGGGACCATTGCTCAGGGTAATTTTAAACGCAGTATACAGGCGGTATCACAAATACCACAGTTATTACAGATCCACTGAAACTGGTAATTCCGTACTGTAGCCAATAAAGGCGGTGTACCGTGGGTATAATAATCAATCAACACATAGTATAAAATATGCCACAGATTTAATTGCGGTTCTTTGTCAAGTGATTCTTGGGAAAGGTTTATATGTATAATATATACATGTAATAGCAGTGAAACACTATTAATAAAGTATATTGGCGAAAAAATGTGGTTCGGGACAGCTAGTAAGGTAATAATTACGTTCTTTAGTAAACTTAATTTAATGTAATTCGCACATTAGCACATAGAGGCCAAGTGAAACTGTACAAGTCCGTACAAACTGATAAGCCAACAACGAAATGTATAACAAAAAATCGTTTCAGTTCGCATTTCATAATTTTTCACCAGAAGTGATGCATCTTCTATAAGACGAACCTTTCAAGGCGTTTGATGAACTTGTTTAGTTTTCGTTAAATGTTAATTCACATATTAGCACGTAGAGGCTGATAAAAGTCAATGTGAATAGTCTAGAGCGACCGTTACGCAAACGAACGACTCGATGCAATGTCGCGAGCTGGCGCCACCGCCACCGGCTCGCCAACCGGTATGCGGTGCTGATGACCACCTAACTTTGCTCTATAATTAGAATAGCTCATTTCACTGAGGCTAATTTACCTAAGAGAAGCTAGATTGCGTTCGAATGTATCTGTTATTGGACGATATGGGCTGGCCACTTAAAGATTTAAGTAGGTTGGGTAGTTAAAACCGGTTGCAGTTTGACAATTTCCAGGGGCTCCCGAACAAGGCATAGCCTGAATCTCGGGACACTAAAACCAAAAATTTACTATCGCATCAGATATAATGAGCAGAAAATAATCATGAAATCATTATACACACTTCACGCCTTTTAATCCCAATTCGGGATAGGCAGAGGCACTTTTAATTTTACTTGAGTAATGTCAGATTTGTTTTATCCGTATATAGTAAATGTAAGCAGTAAAAAATATGAAAGTAAGTAGTAGAACAACAAGCTTCTTCGTATAAAAAAAAACCCAAATTTTCTAACCTCTAATTGTACGGTTGTAACTAGATTCGTAACACGGGTACCGATTGTCCATCTAAGCTAAATCGTTACCCGTGCTTAGCTATCGTTAAGTGACCTAGATGATTTTCCATTCCCTCCATTAGGAATGATGGACTTCTATTAAATGTATTATGTCAATTCGAGTTTATTAGAAAATCTCGAGTCTATTTCATTAAAATTAAATAGTTGTGCTTCAACTAAGCCAAAGTAAAAAAGCAAAATACCTCTAAAATATCATTATCACAAGGTGATGTTCATCAAGGATTTCTGTAGAATCGAATCCTTGTCACGGTCACAATAATGACTCAGAATATTATTTTATGTATCGAACTACTAACTCAAACACGAAAAACAAACAAATTTATGTAGGTAGGTACAAATCTATGTACCTTTCTAGCTTCACATAACAGATTTTATTTACTGTATCTATCAGGAGTCCATCAAAATGCGATTATTTTGCACAATACCATGTTACTTGTGTTGAGAGAAATGATTGTACGGAATTCTGCGCTTCAAGAATTCTATGGAATTCTTAAGATTTTTCCGTATTTTGTGTTCAGCTTATTAAAGTGTAAAAAAAATACACTAAGATACACCTGCCTATAAAGAAAACCTGCTTGGTTATTTTTACTGGAATTGCTGTAAGAAATGTAGAGTTTCAGATAGCGTGCCCCGTTTTATAAGTGAACGTTCTCCTATGCAACGCCCGTACGATGAAATTAACACTTCGTGGACACACCCCGTCAGTCGAGGTGATAACAAAAAAAAATTATGTTGTCTTAAATCGGGTGTCCACGAAAATGTTAAGATATGTAGAGCTCAGTCTCTATCATGTTGGGTTAAATGAGCTTGGTGAACCGTGGATATTTACTGAATAAATGCCTCTACCAACTCTGCTTTAGGATTTAACACATTTTCATTAATTCAGAACAAAACATAATAATACGCGAGAGAGAAAAATCTACACATAATTTAGGCGAAAATTTCAGGTCACACGTTATTTTGTATACTTACACATGACATACCTGAATCGAGGAGGGATAGCCAAGTAAAATAAAAATAAATCATTTAATCATGAGGTTTTGTTACTTGATATTTTATATTTAAGCTCATAGTAGATTTGTAAGTATTTACGTATTACCTATTTAACAAATATACTTCATCCGCGTAGTTTCGTAACAGAATACTATATGAAGACAAATTCCTTAAAAATGTATATGATAAGAAAATAGGAAACTAAAAAAATAATCCTAAATCACATAATAAATCCTCTAATAGATGAACAGAAAACGTCGTTACAATATAATAGAAAACGTCTCCTCAGACACTTGTCTCCCAATTTAAATCATCATTTTCATAATTTTTCGACTTCAAATTTTTAAGTGACCACTTTCGGTACTCAAAAGAAATACGTCTACCGTTTTCTTTTATCCAATACATATTTTATCCAGTAAATAGAACGCATCAGCAAGCTTCTTCCTAGTATATTGTAGGAGCCAACTATTATAGGTCCTGGAGATTTAGGCTTATTCAGGCTATGCTAGCAACTTGTAACTGAAGACCTATATTGATATTCTTAACGCCTTATTATGTGGCCGTAGGGTCCTTGTCATCTTAAGGTTCTGTGCACCTCCTTTTGGTGATTGGATGGTGTGTAAGTGCCTCTATTGTTATTATTTCTGCATCCGAAATCAAAAGAATTTCATATATTTTGGTTTGTGAAAGTGGTTTGTGTCAAAGATAGTAGGCATGATACTGGTGACGGTGGTAACTGGTGACGCTAACCTCAGACAGAATTATTGTAGATCAAATGGATTTTGCTGTACGCTTTTGTGACACCCGAACTACGATTTAAAAACGTAGAGCACTGCTCTATTGATTCAATATACCTAATATCCGTCGTATTTTTATTTTTGTCTTCGGTTAATTAAATATAAGTTGCTAAGGTGATTAAGGCACCGCACCGTTACCTATCGAAATTGTAATTACCTTAACTTGCCTTAACTAATCGTTTGTTTTTGTAAATGTTTTTCTTTTATAAAGAAATACATTAGGATGTACAGAGGATGTATGATGTACGGAGATGGTAATTATGTCTGAAAAAGATATTTTGTTTTTGTTTTATTTATTTATAAACTCACAAAAAATTAACAAAAAATCTGATATTAAGCAGCGATGTGGTTTATGATACAGCACACTTGTTCAATAACTTCTTCTTCTTTGTTAACGACTTCCGGACACACTTTTATTCTCTGTTTTTACCACACGTAGCCCATATTTCTAAAACCTTACCGATGGAGAATCCTCACCTCCAGTAGGTAATTGTCCTGATCTATTGCTACTTATTTGTGTAAACAAAAAATGAGACTACGACCCATATTTTGAAACAATGATCAGTACTCGTTTGTTTAGGCCATAGTTTGTCTCTTTTACATCAACGTGATTAGAGCGAGACAAACGTTACTTGAGCAGAGTGGAGCTTAGATGCAGTTCCTGAATACCTGGTTAGTATTCTAACCTATCAAATTACGCATAAGACACTGTCGTAACAAATAAACTGGGATGAAGTCAAAGCAGGTACGATGAACAATTTGACACCATATGATAGGATGTCATAGAAGAGTTAATTATAAAGCAAGAAGCAAAAATAGATAATAGACGTTCGATGTTTGTTAAGTAAAATTATTTAAAAAAAATACACTTCACGCCTTTAATCCCAAAGAGGGGTAAGCAGAGCTTTAGCAGGTACTTACTAAAGCAAGTACCCACGGTTCACCAAGCGTATTAAACCCAACGTGACAGGGGGTGAGCCCATCGCCGTTATAGGGTTCACACACCTTGTGGTGTGCGGGTTTCATCACGATGTTGTCCTTCACCGTACGAGCGTTTGCGTACATAGGCTCTGAAAAAGAGTCCCATTGGTACACGTCCAGTAGCCGGACTCGAACCCGGGACGGGTTACAAGTCAAGTGTCCGACCAACTGGACCACAGACGCTCTCCGTAAGTAAAATTCTGCTACGGAAAGAAACACAGAAACCCAGATTGCAAGGATGACGTCTGTTATTTTGCACCACCAGCAACGTTATCATTTTGATTGTTGTGCTAGTACAGAACGTATCTAATATAAGTCACGCTTTCGCATCAATGTACGTATTAGTTAACAGAATTCCCGTTTACCTACGTTTCACAGTTAAGGTGCTAAACGTAGCCGTATTATACGGGACAGCAAAATCGCATAACATGACATTAGTCGTGGCGTGGATCACTTTGTCCCGTTCACACGTATAACCAAAGAAAGAGTCAACATTGTCTTGTTACACTAATATTGTGCCCAGAATGCTATGCGTATATATATATATATATATCCCGGAGGCATTTCACATACGCATATAATATGTAAAGTACGACAAGGATCTTTTGGCGCGTGGTAAAGAATTATGCACCTAAACATTTTTGTTTTTGTAAACAAAGAACTGCGAGAAGCCGAAAACAGATCACAGTGGCGTGCAATTGGAGAGGCCTATGTCCAGCAGTGGACAAGTATGAGCTGATGATGATGATGATGAAACAAAGAACTTATCGTACAATAGAGAAAGGGAGAAATATATACCTACTGTATATATAACGAGAAATAGCATTGAATATTCAGCTCTCACAGGTTTTGTAGCAGACTGTATGCATCGAACATGACAGTTGGATGGTCCATGTACGTATTTATGTATTTAAGCACACAATATACCTCAACGTCGGTCATGTAATACAGAGTCCGTGCCATTCATTTTCATCTCCTGTCCAAGGTTAGGTTGTCAAATCATCGGAACCATGTCACAACAACAAAATAGGCAGAAACGACCGTGATTGTTATATCAAAAAACATATACGAACAAATCTTCTTCCAATGGCATAGAGTTGAAAGTTGCGTAGGATTGTACCTTACAATATATGGTTAAAGTAAATACTGTACGAGTTAGCGTGGACAATTAGAATTACTGGGTACATGCAGAATGGATTACCTGTACCTATGTATGTACGCTGCATGCTCTGTTGTATGTGTTTTTCATTATCTTACTGCCTGTGGACACCTCACCTTTTTGTAATGTCACGACGTATTTATTCAGGAGGTTTCGCGCTAAATATCAACGTTCGCTGTTAACCCTTTGTTGCCTATATTGATAACATGTGTTAAACATATATTTAACATGATGTACTGAGTACGTAGAGTAATAAAACTAAAAATAGTTTTAACGTAAACTTTAAAAATGTCATACTGATACACTTATTATACACTAAATATGTACACTTCTCGCCTTTCATTCCCAAAGTTGGGTAGGCATTCATACCTACAGACAAGAAAAAATGCTTCAAATTGCTTGGACCCTAATCTTATATCACAACCCCTCTTTACGTAGAGTTCAACCGCATGGACAATAACAACGACGATTAGAATCACAAATGCATTTATTTAATGATGGACCTCCAAATTATACTCGCTAATTAACCATCTCGACAAGAGAAAGACATCAAGGTTTTGTTTGCACAGTTATTAATGTGTCTATCTTTATTCACAGCACAAAAAATTAACGTAACGACTTACCAAAAAGTTTTATGTACAACTTCATTTTAAAAACAATAACTTTTGACACTTGGAAATTAAAAAAAGCGACCGACGAGAGCGCGAAAACGCGCGCGCAACGGAGAGAAACGATTCGATAGGCGCAGCTTGTTGCTCGGACGCCGGCCTTTCTACAACTGCCTTCGATCAGCTTCGATGTTGAATAGTGTCATGCCTCAGTGCAGATTCTGCAGTGTAAATCCAAAACAAACCGCCTGCCAAGCCCCAAAGGCTCGCGTGCCAATCGAATACATATCACTTGTCAATGAAACATCCGTTCTAATCGCGAAAAAAAAAACCTGATTGAGGACCTGTACAATAAGATCCAATGCTCCATATTTCTAGCCTACATTTTCGTTTTCTTGTACTAGAAGTAAGTGCTTGTTTGAGTAGGTACCTAAGTATTCAATTCAATATATTTGCTTTTCAAAGTGGTAGGTAATGATAAGTTATTTATACTAGGACAATGAACTTATGGTAATTAAGACAGATGGTTAGATCATGAATGGGTACCGAGGTGTCTAAGATAAACAAATAGATCAACAGCAATGATATAGGTACAGTATGCTAGTATCTTTATGAATTATATAAATAAGATTTAGTATTAAGACATCCGCGGAGTACGGAATAAATTTCATGAGTTTAGTTCTTCATTGAGAAAATTATCTAATGTTCTTACTTGTTTGAGTCAAGCTATTTTCAGATCATATTGTGATTTTTCAAAGCAAAAAAAGTTGAACGAGTTTACGCTGTTAATAATGTATACTTATATGAAACATCGTTTGCCGGGTCAGCTAGTACTTAATATTAAAAAGAAGGGTCGAGTCGAGAGTTTATCCACATACATTAATTACATTATCTACCCACGTTACGTAACAAAGGAAAATATTCCTACAGTAGAATTTTAAAAAGTGTCTTTACGTCAATTAAACTGACTGAGTCTGAGACTAACTATGAAAACATAATGAGAGCAGCGCATTCATAACAATGTGTGACTTTATACAACTGTGTTTGTTAACTCGCTAGAATTATGAACTGACTCTAGACGGCCAAACGTTTTACACGTGACGTTTGCCACAGAAATTATATGCTTAAAATGTTTCCTGCCATAACATACCTATATATTTACAATAAGTAGATAATCCAACTCCCACGAGAGAATGTGACAATATGTAGGTACTTGGTTGACCATTGAATAGTATACGGTATCTATTACAAATTGATGTATGGAAAGTAAGTTGCAATTGTTTGCAACAATTTACTTTTCACAGACGTGCTTTTTACACGTCCTCTGTTTACACCATTACCGTGGGAAATTAGGAATAAAATATAGCCCATGTCCTAAATCCTGTCCGCTAGGATGTGGAACGACTTGCCGGAGTCTGTGTTTCCTGCGCAGTACAGTCTGAAGGTCTTCAAGTCGCGGGTGAATATGTACCTAATGAACAAGTGTGCTCCATCGTAGACCACATCGCTGCTTAACATCAGGCAGGATGGAGGTGAAACTCTTGTTCTTAATGATACAATATTTAAAAAAACAAAAAATACTCCGTCCTGCGTAAAATCTGTTCGGTAATGATGAGATTTGAACGACGACTAGGAACCACAGCCAACTTTTCCCATCGTGGGTGTAATAAGGGATGCCCCAGGGAACTCTGCGATCCGCAACACCACTGCGATCGCCAACCCCTCCTACCAAGCGAGGCGATTATTGGCATTTCCCCCAAAATGATCATGGCAATACCTACCTGCTAGCTGCTGGTATGCCAGTCAATTCGCTGACGCAAGTGGACCTAGAGCTTTTTTTATTGATATAGCTTTTCTGGCTGGTCACCGATGGGCGACGGCCGCCCAACCTGCGAACC
Source organism: Conopomorpha cramerella (assembly GCA_012932125.1). Classification (NCBI taxonomy): domain Eukaryota; kingdom Metazoa; phylum Arthropoda; class Insecta; order Lepidoptera; family Gracillariidae; genus Conopomorpha; species Conopomorpha cramerella. The sequence goes on from SJJU01060962.1 coordinate 31,614, forward strand.
TTTGAACTTCCAAACCGTAGAGGAATGCCCGTGTCAAGCAAATGGAGCTGTTAGAGGATATATGCGGAGTTCATCACGATGTATTCCTTCACCGCAAGCGCGTTTTTAGTAGCGTATTTCCTGCAATATACCCAATGGTACACTCTATTCCACACAATTCCTATGACAAGTCCAACTACCCTACACTACTAACCCTACAAGGCAACTAGGGCTCTTACATAAAATGAGTTAAGTAGCTGTAGGTACCTTTGTTTACAAATCAAGGTGAAGGTGTTTTAGTAAGCAACACCATATCTAAAGATATTTACTATTACTTATTTTGGTTCTTGGTTACCTTAACAAGTTCTAAGGTCCTTTATTTGGCAATCATTTGGCCTCCCGTTAACCTGATGGTCATTTATATAGGTAACTACTGGTAGGTGGACGACCTAGGTTTTCGTTAGTAAATAAGGAAAACAACCACATAACGCCCTTAACTATCCAAGCTAGCTCTTCAGCTCTATACGAAACGATGCGATAGAGATATTAATGTACCTCTATATGTTACGGTTTGTATAAATGAAAAAGTAAAGTTTTGCTTTAACATGAGCTGATGATGCATTATATTTAGTTCGTAGCAAAGATCAGATTGGTAGCGGTGGATTTCATCTTTACTCCGCGACCATAGACATTGTACATCATGGGTAATCACAGCGAAGTGTGTCAATGCTACATGCAAATCACGATCTTCGTTACGGCCTATAAAAAGCACGTAATATGGTACTTACTTAACTGGTACCAACACATAAGAATACCGAGTGCCAAAAAAATACCTTTAGGTCGTAGTAGAACGCTGCGATATACCTACAGACCAGGAGGTCGCCGGATAGAATTCGTACCTATCAAAAATAGGATTTAAACACTGTGCTGCCCGGTGTCCTCGTAACAACACAACACTGAATTCTAGCACCAAGGTTAAGTAAGAAAGATTAACATGGAGTGCGGGGCGTCTTTGAATAAGTGACCGTTTCGAAAAACTTACCAAGTTATTTTCCGAGCGCTTTAGTTTTTCGGACGGAGTTATTCTGCGGGTAATGCCTCGACAGTGGAAATCAACCGAAATGAGGTCTCCTTTTTAAATTAATATGAAGAAGCACCATTTTACTGAAGACAGCCGGAGGGTTTTAACCCCCTATGTACACCATATAAAATAAAATAAAAAAATTATGCATCATAATTTACCTCTACATTCCATTCACTACCAAACAGGAAGATAAGTACAAGAACGAAAAAAGAAGATCGACCTTAGATAGATACAAAAAACGCTGGTAATGTAACAAGTGAGTTAAAACTTCAATGCAAATACCAAGTAAGTAATTAAAAATGACGCAAACACCCTCATAATTACTTAATAAGATGAGACATTAATTACACACTTGTTTTAGAGGGCACAGTATTAACCTTAGTAACACTGGCATAGGTAGACTAGACAGGAACTTGGCTTTCATATTATGTCGGAAGGAGTGGCCTCCCATTACCTACACAAATTAATATATTTTTAATTTTAGCGTTGCTTGATAAATATTTTTTTATCGTGTGAGGGATGGACAAAGTTGATTTGTATGTTTGTATGGAGTGAAGAAAACATGTACGTTGAAGACAGGCAAAAGCAACTAGACGCGTACGTCTTACATGGCTTGGGTGGTGGTGGGATTTTCCTTGTAATATGTTCATCATGTAGGCTTTTTAAGGTTCTGGTTTTGTTTAATTGATAATAATGAAAATTATTAAGAAAATGATTCTTGAAGAAATAAATGCACTGCCTGCCTTCCGAAAGAAAATGAAAGAACAACACACATTGCTGCAGCTCAAATCAATGCCTGCCCTACATAAGGGATGATGTACGGTATAACGACTCACAAGCTTGCGCTACGTCTCGCTATCTTACTCAATTTTTTTTACAACTCAGTCCAAAAACTTGTACCATGAATGTACGGTAAGTGTCCTGGCACGTCTTCATTTGTAGATTCTCATCTAAGAATGCTCTATCCATCTCAACTTTCGCGCCATGACTTCTTTATCGATAGCAACTTGCTTGCAGATGACCCACGCTCATCATTATAGTTTTTCACTAAAATTCTAGGAGGATCGAGCGCAGGCATGATGAACACCTGTATCTCCTGTAATCTGTTCGTGAGCTCTTTGTTCTCTCTCGAAGAGGGCAATACACCGATTTAATATATTGGAATTTGTCTTAATTGATAGTTAATTTATAGGTATCTACTCGATACAAGCCTTAATTTATAAATAATTACACGATACTAAAACAAACAAATATGTTTATACTTTATTTATTGTAAAATACACATTCTGCTTTTCGGGGACACTGTATGCTACTGCATATACTTATTATTAGCAATCACTATATATAAAGCAAAAAAAACTAATAAATTATCGGCTAAATAGTGTTTTTCTATTTTCATTGTTCCCCAGAAAACCGGAAACAGATTACATTATATTATTATATCAAAGCACAGCAGTTTTACATACCTACTACCTTAAGGTGTAACTAAACTATTCATAATTAAGTTTGTTAGTGCACATACACACTGACTAAAGACTTTTTTTTTTATTTGGCCGTCTAGGTCAAGTTACATATTAATAATAAAGTAGACAAGAACAAACTAATATAAAAAGTACAGTTATAAAGATAAAATACCTTGCATTTTAATGAGGACAATAATTATTTCCTGTTAAAGGACATATTTTCCAAACAAACTTCTAATCAGTGAGTACGGTCAAGGACTCTAAGCGAAACACTTCCGGTAATTTCAATTTTTATTTATAGATTAAACCGGATATTACGGCGCAAAATTAACCAAAGAGCATTCAGCTGTACCTTATAACGTCATCGCGCGTTTCTTTAAAAAAAAGTTGTAAATTTTGTTTTATATCACGTCATACCATCGAGTTTGACACACGATGTACGAAAATGTTGATAACCTGGAAATTTTAAAAACAAACTGAGAATTCTTTGTTTGTTTACATGTAACAGAAGTGTCTGAAGTTTGAATAATTTACCCAAATAATAAAAAAAAACTAAAATATTAGTGACAGAAGTCACCCTGGATACCTACTAGCGACATCTAGGTAAGAAATTGTTGAAGTTTGAAAATTTCCCATTACTTATGAGATCTTGCCTGAAGTTAAATTCAAGTGTCATGTGAGTATTGTTTATCTCTTACAACGTTTACAGTAGACACTTGCATAGAGATCAGCTTAGCAAATGCGTAGATTTGTATGGAAGCGCCGTCTCCTTCGATTGCGCGTGTTTTATTATTTCATTCACCTTCTAAGCTACTTCAGAAACTTGCAGTAAACATAGAAATACATTGACATTGACTAGTTAAGTTGTAACTTAACGATAGAGGTGGGACATACAATACAAAGGGTAGATCTTGTTATGGGCTTTATGCTATTTATGGAACATTTTCTTAAAACAATCCACTAAGAGCCTTACTAATTAATTAATACACGCGCATGTCAGTGTATATTATACTAAAAGTTTATATCGGTTATTACGGCGCAAAATTAATCAGAGTTGAGCCATACAATAAAAAAATCAACTTGTACAGATGATGTCGTTAGTGTGGTGTGTCGAAACGACGACGCCGCTGTACTCAACTTAGATCGTGACCACGGCACATACTGGGTTCAAACATCGAGCATCGTTGTTTGCTCAAGGTGCTTGCAGGTGTATGCAAGCTACCTTTATTAATTTTACGCCGGTATAAACGTTTGTTATAATATAATGAATTATGATGGAGATGCATAACCTAATACCCCCATCGCGTTTTTACAATAGGACAACCAGGAGAACGGCAAAACGTCATCCATACCAGGTGGATTTGCTATTTACGCGAACCAAACGGTTTGCGTCCACTTTCATAGTGCGAACCGCCAGGATGTGGAACGACTTGCCGGAGTCTGTGTTTCCTGCGCAGTACAGTCTGAAGGTCTTCAAGTCGCGGGTGAACCGGTACCTAATGAACAAGTGTGCTCCATCGTAGACCACATCGCTGCTTAACACCAGGCAGGATGGTGGTCAAACGCTTGTTCATAGTAATAAGAAAAAAATAATAATGTCAGTTAGCATTCATCACACCAAAGTAGATTTTGAATAATCAAAAATTCATGGCCCATTTTAAATTAGACAGTTCCATTTTCTTGGACATTTATGAACAATAATTAACAGCTATTATCACTGTTTGACGTGATTTTCAATACAAAATTGTGTACCCATACAGTATCGATTGCGGTTGCAAAGCACAAATATTCTCGGAATTATAAAACAATAACATGGATAAAGAAATTAAATAATCGGCCCGTAAATCCTGTTTAGGTACCTTAATAACTGAAATTGAAAATAATAATAGACCGGAGCAAGCAGCAGCTCAAATTACTAGCAAATTAGCTATTTGCTAGTAATTGGATAATACAATATACCATTTTAATGAATTTCTTAGTATAATATTAAGAAATTCATTAAAATTGCATAACTGTGACACTACTATGAGCGAGATGGTATTGTCTAAAACGAAACAAAACAAGCGAACATTTCTATGTTAAATTTATTATGTTACAAATTAGATTAGCAAAATAAATACTTTAATGTAAATAGTATAGGTGTTCATCTTCGAAAACATATGTTAACAGTATTCGGGCCTGTACAAGTTTTAAGTTCATGGGTATATTCTATTTAAATTCCATTCCATTCTATTTAAATGTAATTACCGCTTTGTTTTTGTCACCGTCAATTAGTACGATAAGCTAACAAGAAAAGAAATAATTTTATTTTACGAAAATCCTCATTATATTCGGCGTCATGTAAGAAGTAAATTCTGATACATTGAATACCCATGAACATTTTTAACACATTGGCGGACAGTAAAATAGACACAATAGATGTTTTATTGTTATGACGCCTATAGGCGTTTACTGTCCGGGAAAGAATTAAGAACGGAAGTAACTGACAACCACTATATGGCGGTGATAATAATATTATAGGGATATATTATATCCCAACATTGGAAATAATATTTGGTGTTTGTTCTTTTTAACAATTATTAGTGCTGTGATTTTTTTTTTGTTCGTGAATCGTTTCGATTATGCAGTTATATGTAAAAGGATATAATAAGGTCTGCAGAAGTTACTATGCACGGCTAACAAAAACGTTTATTCGTGTCGAAAGATTGTATGCATTAACTGTAGCTCATACAATATTTACGAACTTTCATTGATGGTACCAACATCATATAGTTCGTGCATTTCATGAATGCGCGCAGGCCTTAGATGTGTGAGTCGTATATGGACACGCTAATTGACAGTTCAAACGAACAAAACTGCCACTGAACTGTACTCATAAATCGATTCTTGCCCATATTGTACAACACTACCCAGCCTAGAGTAGCCATGTCAATCGACCTGTCAGAATTTGCTTTTTCGATGACGCCGAACACAGTAGAATGGGGAAACTTTGTTTGGAAAGTATGACAGTAATGACAGTTCTCCGCCCTGTCAAATCTGTCAGAAAAACGTCAAAGAAAATTGCCCATTTTATTTCACAAGAATTAAGCTTTTCGCCGTTTTAAGCCCAACTAAATTTGCATATTCGACTAATTCATCGTCGCAACCTTTATGTTTTGCTTTGTACACTTTGTAAGGCATCACCACACTCTTGTACCACATGGGAATGTAATTAATATCGCTTTCCTTAGCTGTGTTGTTATCAACAGCATCAATGTCCGGATTCAGCCTGGAGTAGGGTGAAGCCTCTAACAGTGGTATAGCGTCTTTAAGTGGGAACCACTCGTAAGTTTCGGGGCAGAGAAGGTCTGAAGGGTGGAAGTTTCCCTTGTAGCGCATTTTCTTACAAGAATGAATGTAGAAGCCCATGTAGTAATACTTCAGTTCGGGAACCAGCGATGTTAACTGGCGTGTGAACGCGATCTCTCTGTAATGATGAAATACCAATAAGTACATAATAATTTTAGTTCTGTAACTGCTTTAATATACATATAAAAATAATGCGTATAGATTGATTCCCCCTAAATGTCGTATGACCGCAACGTGACAAACATACATACTGCGCCTTCATAGTATACATAGTTCAAAATGGGCCTAGTCGACAATGAAGACAAAACATAGGTATGTGGTAATTTATACTGTGGGCTCAAATTTTGTGGGCTAAGTTGACCCCTAAATCGTCAGGCCAAAATTTAAAGTTCCGCCAGCAATAACCAGTAATAATAATGGTATTGTATTAAACGTTAATAAATAAAAATAAAATAAAAAATAATGTGATGGGAAACTACCGTCAACACCAATTGGTAGACCAATTATTGAGGCATGTAAAAGCAAACTCGGCAATCTGCACTTTTGGGAAAAATAAACTGTGAATACCATTTTCTTAATGTTGAGCTAAGAACATGTCGGAATGTAAAAATGGCAATATCCAATAGAAAATAACCCAAAAAAGAATTACTTACACTCTATGTACAATAAATGTTTTTACTTTTTCTTTAAAATTTAGACAAAGTGGAGATTACCAGGTTTGGCATTTACTTGCCTCACCATAGATTAGAATCCTTACCTCAAAGCTCCATAAGTCCCAAGCGTCAGGTGCATGTACATCGGATCATAGAAGAAGTAAACTGAGGAGACACACTTGGGCAAGATGTCAATGACCCCAACAGCAATGAGTTTACCCTCCAGCCAGTATTGCTGGTGGAAAGAGCCATAGCCGCACGGCGGGCCGGAAGGTGGTTGTTCAGGCTGTTAATTAAAAAAAGGTTTAATGATAAGTTTTCATTATATTCTTGCAGGTAGTTCAGTTAGTTCTGGTGGTTAGATTAAAATGTACCCTAATTGGTGGTATTAAATTGTAATGTCAATTAAGGTTCTGTCTAAAACAGTAAATAATAAAAATGGGCCCTTTTCGAATTAAGGTTTACTTTTGTTTGTCTACATAATGCTTTCAAGATGAGCTAAAGGCACTTGTTTTTTATCTGTCTCTTCATGCATTTAAGTATATATGTGTAAGTATAACGGTCTTTGTAACTGGGTCATAAGCAGCTTAACAACCGTCAAAGACTCTAGACTTTTGAACATTTATTATAATAAAGTGAATTTTAGTTAATATTCTTACCATCAATGGGCTGGACACAAGGAACTGTTTGAACTTGGATTCAGAGCATTTCTCAGGCCTGTCCCCATGAATGGTCATTTGATATTTTACATAGACCTCAAGAGTTGCTTTAGATGTTGCTTGGTACTCAGCGCTTGGTGGATTTGATCTCACTAATTTTACCTGTAATAAAAATGAGGGAGGTAAGACACAAGACCTATCCATAATACTATGGTGTTTAGTTTGAAACAAATTAATAGATCATCCAAATAAAGCAAAGATTTCCACACAATCCTATTTGGATGATATTTTCGTCACTTCTGGGACTGCCTTTAAACACCATGACTTCAATCCATCACCTCACTACTGTCAAATGTACCATTGTTTTCAAATCATGGTCACTTTAAGGAATAGTGATAAGAGAAAGGTGCAATTTCAAGGAAGATAAACATACCATACCTCTAATTTATTCTTAAATTCTTCAGGTAATTCATTTAAGAAATCTTCAACTTGTTTCTCCTTATTTTTACTGTTGGAAGTGAATGTTGCCGGATCTATTCCTTTTTCTTTCAATTTTTCTATTTTCTTCTCCTTTCTAAGTTGTTTTGCTTTTTTACAGGGTCCCTTCGAAGGGTCAGGACCAGTTCCTGGAAAACAGATATGCAAAAAAATATATGAAAAACCAAAATACATGACTATAGAATATCTAGAATATCAAATAGAAGTGAACAAAACGAAAAGTGCATAGTGAACAGAAATTTAAATGAAATGTAAATTACATAATTAATATACATATGACTGATGTCTATTCCCAGAGGGGGAGACAGAGATCATGAACTTGGTCTTGGAAAATCTCTTCCACATCCATATATTATCCTATGTCATTACCTTTTTTCACCGATTGCTTGTGATTATCACCCGAGTTAGAGGCAGTAGGTGTCAGTTGCATTTCAGGACCTGGAATTTTTTGTAAATAAGATGTAATCCAGTAAGAAAAGACGAGCGTCTGTGGTCCAGTTGGTCGGATACTTGACTTGTGATCGGGAGGTCGCAGGTTTGACTCTGGCTTCTGGACGTGTACCAATGGGACTCTTTCAGAGGCTATGTATGCAATGCAACACTCGGTGAAGGACAACATCATGATGAAACCCGCACACCGCAAGGTGCGTGATCCCTATAATGGCGATGGGCTCACCCCCTGTCACGTTGGGTTAAATACGCTTGGTGAACCATGGGCATTTGCTTTAGCGAGTGCCTCTGCCTACCCCGCTTTGGGATTAAAAGGTGTGAAGTGTATTTATTTTTATTTTTTTTTAAGAAGTGAACTAGGAACATTATTCTTGGCAATAGAATAATGTATCAAGGCCTGATGCATTCAACACCACATTAAATTTTATGTAAGTATTATTTGCAGTTAGGTAGTTTTAGTTCCATTGTTCTTGGACTATATTGGTGATGCATTCAAAATCTGTGTGCATCACATCTATTTTAGCAGTTGGGGCTAAGTACAGTACTACTTAAGGCATACAGAACAGGAATATAAACTTCACCACTATACCTACCTTTTTCATTATCATCAATTTCAATAGCTTGCTTGCTATTAGATTTAATTTGAACATCATTTAGATCTAAAGCTTGAGGTTCTCGAGATGATTCAACAAACTGATCGCCTCCTTCGCAGGGAACATCAGTGTCACCATCACTGCTGCTGCAGGTTGACATTTTTCTGGCACAGTCTCCTCGACTTGGTGCCATATCTATGCTTGTTGGCAGACACTTGTTAAACCTTTTTAATATTTTCTTTTGAGACTTTGAAGGCTTGAATTCAGATGAGCGACATCTATAAAAAACATATATGTCAGAATTGCTAGTTGTCTGAGTAAGTAGTAAGTAAAGTATGATCGTAAATCTCACCTAATAGTGTACATGGGACAACATGTCACATCCATTGTTGGCTTATAGCAATATTTGCCAGACCTTCTCCAACCTCTATCTATGAGGTCTTGGTAATCGGACACGGTCATCATATGAGCCCACATACCTGTAATACACATTCTAGCATCAGATCTATATCTAGCTACTAACCTCAATGTAAAAATAAACCTCAAGGGAAAAACTTGTGATAAGCCATACCATGACTGAAATTTGTGTTTGGACTTTTACAATACCCGCATTTAACGCCTTCATGATCACCATAATACTCAACAATACTGTTATATTCAGTTTCACCCATAATGAAGCCTAGACTAGTCGAGAATTTAAAATTTGTATCACGGAAATCGCAAATCCCATCCCACAACAACAACTCAGACACAAAGCAAGAATGACACTTTCGTACTAGAGTCGTCAATCATCTGTCACATAAATTGTCAATATTCAGTTTCGCCATTAATTTACTCAAAATAGTTTGCGCGGGAAGCGAAAATTGGGAGTATTTAACTGCGGCTTATATTTATAATAATTAATTTAATGATTAAATGAATTATAAATTATTATTAATACATTAATTTGGGTCAGTGGTACGTACATGGATCTTTTGGTGCTTGAAAATATTAGTTGTAGATAGGTGAATAGGTAGGTAGGTACGCGGTGTAGGTAAGTAGGTTAGGGTGTAGGGCCGTACCTACTTACTTACCTTGGTGTGCTACGAGAATGTCGCCAATGGGGACACCTTCCAGGATACCATTCAGCTCGCCGAGCTCGGAGTGGCATGCGTTGAAAAGATCGCACCTCAAAAGACTGAGGATAGTGGCGGGTGCATTGCATCGTTTGTTACGTAATCTCGGGGGACCCAGGGATGCAGTGAGCCATCTCTACGCAAAAATATTACGGTCCATGCTCATGGTACGACAGCCTCGCTGCTGACCTCCGCTGCAAGGCTCGACATCCTAATGGGCATGAATGCGCATATTCATGGATATATGCATAGTAGTAGTCTACCACTAACTAGATTCCGGGAGGTTATATGCACAAGTTCCATGTACTGTGCGGAAATTTGAAAGCGGTGGTATCTTTCTGTGAGAACGTTATTTTTGTCCTACAAGGAGGCCCTGTAAACTCTGATGACGGCTGCCCCTGGTCTGTCGTAAGAGGCGATTAAAGGGAGGACGCAAAGTTGTGGGAACCGGGCAAGGTGTAGTCATGCTACCATCCTGCACCGAAGAGTGCAAAAAGGAGTTCGAGGGTGACACCCACAGGTGCGTTCTTTGGAGATCGCGGAGTCACCCGACAAGCGCCGCCACCTATGGCCACTGGAGGAGTTTTAGTCTGTGTGACTCCGAAACAACCCAGTAACTCCTCCGGGTCTCTGGATATCGAAAACGGATTTCCCTTCCGTAAACAAAAAAAAAACACAAAATGCTGTTCCGTCGTTCCGACAAAGACATTTACGTAGGTACGTACTTATAACAGCGATATGCGATAGCCTCCCTGACTATCACACCTACTTATCCAGGACTGCCAGAGCGCAAAATAATGGCTAACGATCTTACGGCTGGGATATTAATCGGGATGCCTTTTCCTGACTAGTCTGTGTCCAGCCACAACCAGAGCGAGCGTGCACTCAGTTTTCCACTGCAAACGGAAATCTTGCAGGTCTGAGGATAGTTAGATTCGGGAGGCCCCAATAAATTCCAACCCAACATTTTATGTAAAAATAAGTAGGTAGGTAACAACAGGTAAAGTAGACAGAAATAAGATGTATGTAAACGGTGGGTCGTATTTATTTATTTCCTTTTTTTAAAAGCTCAAGTTTTGGATGTAGAAGGTTTCAACTGAGCTCCGGAATCATGCGTCCTTTGCCTTGAAATTCTAAGTGGCGCTGAACTGAAGAACGATTTGTAAGTTTGAGGAATTTGAGACGGCCGGGACCTAAAAAATAAATTCCTAGATTAGAGAGACGAGCAAAATAACCAGACTTTAAATAAAATTATATGTAGTATGTATGTGTAAATTTTAGATATTTAAAATAATCCAGAACTGATGAACAGAATGTCTCTAACACGTTGCTGGCATATTATTGAGAACTTGAACGATGACCTCGTGGCAACAGTCACCGTAGAATTTTAATCAATCCTACATAATCAGGTAGGTAAGGTAGACTGTTAGATGAAATACAGTACAGTATGTACTTAGTTACCGGCCAGTAGTAATAAGTGAATGTAATATATAGGTATGTATATGTATTTTCCTGGTAGGTACTTAGCATCTATAAGGGTTAGCTACAGCTATTAGGGCATTGTATTTTTCTCCGAAGGTTGTACCTAATGATAACGGGACAAGCTTATAGACAAATAATTTAAGTCTAATCTAGTCTATTCAGAGCCAAGGCAAAGCTCATCGTCCACAGTTCACAAAGTTGAGCTAAAATTATAACTTCTGTCATGCGGTGAGCCCAGCGGATGTATGAAATTCCATCAAAAGTACTTACGATGAATTCCGCTCGCTTTCATCTGCCTCTGAAATGTTGCTCATGATGGATGGTCGCTGCAAGGTGCGTTTCCGGTGGGGTCTAGGTACATGAAAAAAATAATTTAACCTTCAAAATGTATTTACCGGGAAGGAAAAAAATCAGAATGAAGCCTTCTTACAGAAAAGTGTGTAGACTTGTTAGTGGCTATAAGGCTCAGCAGTCAGGACATATTTTGCATAAAATTGTAGTTGAAATTACATGCACAACATTGAAGACGTAGATGCACTCACTTAGGTACAAAATTTTGAAATGATGGACAATAACGTTACGTAATAATAACGTTATCAAACTTTTTTTTGTTTGATTTTTTTGCAATTAGTCCGCAAATCAGACTGAGCAAATTTGATGGTACGCTTATGACGAGTAGAGTGGCTTTCCTTCGGACCTCTCTTTTAAACATTTGTGACTGCCGTTGGTTGCCGGGCCCATGAATGGTGGCCCTTTATACATCTCTCACAATACTGTGTAGAAAAAAAAGTATTTAACTAGCTATAACTATGCAATAACCTAGAAACAGCAGTGGTCCACGGCTGCGCAGTCGTCTCTCCCCACAATAGGAACAGGACTCCGCTCAAACACAACACCAGCGCATGGAAACACCAGATATGTTTCCAAACTGGCAAGGAATTCTGTAGACAAATAAAATGTCCCTTGTTTATAATAAAAAAAACTGCTATGTTATAGTGTTTTTCTTCGGTTTTGTCTTAATGACTTGTCAAACACTAAATATGAAAAAAATTGATAATCCAGGCATTTAAAACACCGAAAGATCTTTATTTCTTCCACGTACAAACTTACTGTGAACGAGATTATTCGACGAAGGGCTGATGGTCACTTACCACCCAGAACTCTTACCATTTAACTCACTGAACCCCAAGTGGCCGATCAAAAGTGGCCTTCGAAGCATCATTATGGCATTAATTTTAGTTTTATCAAGGAAATACTAAAGTATTTGGAAAGCACCCGTAATGTGTGTGTTCTTACACTATGTGCGTACGTGGTAGCGCCAACACCGTACGAAATAAGTATTCCCGGAGTAGTGCCGATGATCTTGATGACTGTGTATATAGAATTAGCGAAGCTTGGAGTTATCTCCTGAAAAAGAAACAAAAAATAAACATAACAAACGATTCGCCACAATTATAATTAGCTCGTTAAATATTGCACTTGCAAGCTGCTCTTGAGCCATGCGAAAAGTGACCCCAAAGTGTAAGGTTTTGTCAATTCCATTAGGAATAATGGACGTGAATGTATTAATATTTTATTTTTTACATATGACTTCATGTCCAGATGGTTCCTTAGCTCAGATTCCTAGTTAAATGACTACTAGAAACTCGTTAAATTGTAATCTTTTATACCGGGTATCGCGGTGATCCAAGATAAGCATTCAGCATACCTTCACTAGTTGCTTACAATATGTGCCGTGGTCACGAGCGGACTTAGATTGTAATTCGAAAAATTAACTGCAGCAAAAACAAATGTTACATTAAATTTGTGGGAAACAACGAAGTTTCTAGGTAGGTGCCTAAAGGTAATAACCGTCAGCGGCTACTCCGCTTCCCTTTCGAATGGAAAGAGAGATGTGGATGTAACGAGGTGAGACTTGAGCTTTACACAGAAAACTTGACATAATAGGAACACTACATGGGAATACCTAATGTAACAGTATTTTTAGTTAAATATATTGTCAAAAATTTTTAATGCCGGCCCGATGGTGATTCGGAAATACTCTTTTCTCAAAAAGTTTTGTGGTAGGTATATAATAAAAGGTACCGTGGCATTGAGAACCTCCTTCTTTGAAGAAAGTTAAAAAGCACCCAAGATACCACAAAGTGTTTTGGAAGGTCCATCTCATTCTAGACTGACTGGACTCTATTTTTGTCAAGATTTTATATAATAGTAATCTTAAAGAGAGCTAATTACCTAAAGTTGAAACATAGAAAAATGTTTAATCATAGACATACAACAAATGTTCAAGCATTCATTAAACGCCCCGGGTCTTAGATCAAATCGATCCCAAAAAAAAAAACATCGCTACTCTTTTCCACAAAAAATTTGGTAATTCCTTTTTGTTGTTAAAATAGTAACATACGTAACAAAGCTCCAAGATGAGATCCATTCCGGCAGCAGTCATGGCCACGGCTGTGGTCAGCATGATGGGCCCAGGGTGTGCGGGAGTCAGCCACATCACTGTTATCATTGCACCGGGCAATACGTGTGCTGAAACCAATCTTTGATTGAAAAAGTACATCATCCGGTATATATAGATGATTATTAAATAACTGTCCAGTACGATAAAATTTAATAATACTTAAATGAAATCTAGCAATTTGAATGAGAAGTTTTCTTTAAAAAAAACCAACATAAGAACAAGCCCGAACGATCATAGAAAAAAGTAGCAACTACTTTTTCTATGTTTACCCTATCGTTTCCCACTATCATCGACAAATTGTTCTTTTTAGAAAACCCCATCATTTAACGACTTGGACCGACACCTTGTTTTTTTTGTTGACGAGGGAGGGAGAGAGATCCTCATAAACCACCCGCCGCATGGAGACGGCGACTGCGTAGTGTCAGACTTCTACTGACTAAAACCCCCCTGATGGCCTTCAATTATCGCTGGTGCTGGGTGGGTCCCGAGCATCCAGAGGACATTATTTAGGGCCCACTCAACGAGCGACCAGTCCCTGTGGGCTCCTCTTAGAGATGGGCGGTGGTTCGTCCACTCTAATACCTACCCCTCTTCCACGAAGGAAACCGGGCCATGCGGCACCTCCTGAATATTCGGGGAAGCTGTTGTTCATCTGGTGAGCCACTGGACAGATTTACTAAAAAAAATTATTTATTACACAGCAAAGAGAAACACCGGATTTTCGTAAAATGGCTAGGTTATCTGTATTTTCATAAAATTTGACAGTTTAATAATTAAAATATTGCTAACTCAGCAATTCAAATATGCCGGAAGTTTTCGCTCGGAGACTCCTTAACCATTTTACCTACCCTAGTTTTGTTTTGTGTAAATTCACTTTGTATTAAGTCTGCTATTCTATATACGGGTGCGTCATTATTTATTTGGTAATTTCGGTTGTGTATTGTGATCGTGGGGCGTGAAGCAAAAATAGCCTTTATGTAAAGGCAATTTTGGCTGACACCTATGGACCCAAGGTTGATATTTTTTTCCATTATTCTTTATTGATTTAAGTAAGATTGCAATAATTTCGATTAGGTGTGTTCTCTTCTTCAGCTATCATGTAGGTTTTGTAATCAAAATATACCAGTTTCGCACTCCACATTACTACCTCCAAATAATTTTGATCAATAATTTAGTACGAAGTTGCAGAAAAGTAAGTTATTTTGACTGTTGATGATTTTAAACGATAAAAAATTTCGCAAGTAGAGAAAAAGCTTACGATTGTACGAAAGTGGGTCACTTGACTCTTAGTAGGGTAAACACCAATGATACAACATGACAACAATCGAACCAACGGGTACAAATCCCCTGTAGGCGAAATTTTATGTGCGCGAGATGATTGATTAGTAGATATGGTGGTCAAACACTTGTCATTGTGTTTAAAAAAAGAAAATAAAATGGTAGTAAATATAGATTCCTGTATCATTTATACAATTCCTATCCGTAAACAGCGTTAAACCATACAGCTATGCAATAACAATGTAACTAAGTGAATTTCAGGAGCAATTTCACTCACAAACGACCACGAAATACTTCCGCAGGTTTTTTATTGGTTTAGCCTTGGCGGTTTGTGCGTACCACGTTAACGCGTGACTTGATATGTAGCCTAGTATCAGACGAAGCAGAAACGGCAGGGCAGTCAGCATTGCACCCTGAAAATTAACGAGAGAGAAAGCAATGACAAGAATTTTGTTAGAGACAAGAATTTCTAACACTTCCGTCACTTTTAATCGGCTGGGTTATCTATATATCTGAATAAGTTTGAACAGGTTTATCTATGAAAATATCGATAATCACGACAGGACAAGAAAACATTTTATAATCGCTCTGGCAGTCCTGACTGTACATAATTATTTATCTATAGGTACATACATTTATTTTTCTTCCGTTTCTGTCTAACCCTCTGGGAGACAGGCGTGTGTTCTGAACGTGTATTTTGATGGAATCTAACAAACGGAACACCGTTTGTTTTTCCACCATTCAAGCTCAAGCAGCACCCGCTCTGACGCCACCAAATAAACATCTTTACTTTTTTACTTTTAGGTTAGATAAGTAAAAAGATAGATAATATACTTACTGAATAGACGCTGTATCGTACAACTCTCGAATAATACAAAGGTCCGTAAAGACTAATGGCTATAATCATCCAGGCGTAGCCGAAATTGAGTATACAGAGCATCCAGAAGGCTTTCGACTTCAATATTGTGAGCCAAGGAGCCCGTGCGTTCATACGCTGAAATTAGTTAATAAACGAAATATTTATTAAATGTGAATGTATGTGTACGTTCGTTATTTCTCTATGATATTATTATTTCTCAAAAAAATACAACATGAATAAATAGTCAAGTAACCATTTACATTTATTATAGCCGTTCCGATAGCGTCATTCAGATACGTAACTTCTTCGCTGGATATACATGCTTGCTTATCGGGCCTGTCGGTCACCAGGAACAGCCAGAGCAGTGCCCACGCCACCTGCACGCCACCAGCCACGTAGAAACCTCTGGACCAACGCGAGTAGAACTGTATTACCGCGCAGAACACCAACGAGGAAAATGTACCTATTGTGATACCTGTGGATTATATAGTTTAGTGAGATCATTTTGGACCAGTGAACGGCCCGCAATTTCATTGGCTCAATTTCTATTCAAAAATACCACCACCAAATTTTTTAAATTCGACTCCAAAATTTACGTTTTTCTTATATAAACTTCCCGCCTTACTAGCCCCCTTTTTATCGCCATAGGGGATGAAATTTGAAAATCCTTATCTTATCTCACGTAAACATCATGAAAACCTCTGTGCAAAATTTCCTGTGCTTTCTAACGTCAAGTGTTTGTGCTGGCCGTTGATGAGTCAGTGATTAATGTATCAGTCAGGACTTTGAGTTATATAATTCTAGCTGTCCCGGCAAATATTTTTTTTGTCATAATAAGTTGCGATTCTCAGACCTACTGAATACGCATATAAAATTTGGTAAAAATCTGTAAAGCCGGTTTGAAGGAGTACGGTAACTAACATTGTGACATGGAAATTTTATATATTAGAAGATAGATTAGACATAGACAGGACATTAGCCGGGTTTACAAACGTAGATCAAACTACAGAATTGATTTCACGATCCTAAGTTAGTAGTGTTTATTGCTCTCGTGTAAGAGAGTTTGTAATTTTTGGAGACAGTCTACCGTAGTACCGGAATAAACTCTAACAAAAGTTCTATCCATCACATTAGTTATTATATGTATATGTAGATACCGCACTATATACCTCTACATTCCACAAATTCATTCAGTCAGTACCTAGGTCAAATATTTTATTTTCGTGAACGTTCTGGTAAGTATGTTTTCAAATCCAGAATAGTTAATATAATATAGCTCACAAGTTATACATTTATGTTTAGGTCGTACATACATTACCTAATAAATCTGAATGCAATTAAATTGCAATTTTCTCATCGCAAGAAACGAGAATCGACTCATGGAGTGCACATAATTTCCAAGAAACAAAACTTTCTATTTACTTGGTACTTTGGTATACCTACTTATATATTACGTAGCAACAGGGTAATGAACCACTAACGATTGCGGAGTCTCGTTTTATAACTTCTACTTGCGGTCGGAAGGAAATATCGTCAACTCACCACAATAAACCCACACAAAGTGGTTCCGCTCCACAGGTGGAACCCAATTTCTCAGTACTTGGACCATACTTGGCTGCATTGCGCCCTAAAAGTAGTGAAAGACGTTCTAGGTAATTTATCAACGTGTAACCGTGAATAGAATACATGTGTCACCACCCCAGCCCAACTTTTCCCGTCTTGGGGGTCGTAAGAGGCGACCGAGGAAACTTTCTAAAGGACGGGCAGCAGCGCTCTCTGTTAGTTAGATCACAACACCACTGCGTTCACCAACCTGCCTGCCAAGCGTGGCGATTATTGGAATTTTCCCCAAATGATCATGGAAATAATTAGGGGCGGTCCCCGTCCTGCAGTGGACGTCATGTGGTGATGATGACCCGACGACCGACCCTTATGCAGGCACCCGAAATAGGTTACCCCTGGAGCGTATGCGAAGGAGAACCGGACTATATGCCTATATAAGAATTAATCGGATCAACGAAATATAAATAATTGATTGACAAATTGAATTTCCTAAAATACACCTCTACACTACAGTCAAGGGACAAACATGTCCTAAAAAAACAAAAGAACAGAGAAACTAACCGCACAGAATCCTATGAGGATCCGAATGACGAATAGACTCCAGAAGTTAGAATAAGCAGAGGGTGGTGTGAGGCAGTTGAGGATGCCGGAGATGATGCCGGCGATGCCCGCGACCCATGTCGGTCCTAACCTGGTAACACTTCAAGATGTACACGTAGCACTTGGTACAGTCAAGTTTATATTTATGTCATAGATCATATTACTCACGCAGAGTGGACTGATGTAACGATATTAACTGATAGTAAAGTCGATTTAGGGTTTTCTCCTACATTTTATTACTTACTCTATTTGCAACATGTCCACACTACTACTACTTGCGCCACACTCGTTCCAAATACGAGGTGGATGTACCTTAATTCTAGCCACTATCTCATGAACTAATCGCATTTCCCAAACTTTTACGGGACTTTCTGTCTCTCCCTCTGGGTCTAGATGGTTATACCATCTTCTCCCATTGCCTATGCTCGCGAGTACTTACCATAGCCAAGCTAGGTATATTCGGCACCAGATACATTGACCAACCTAACTACTTTCATCACTGTAGCTAGTAACTTCATGATAAATTCTCACCTGTCACCCAATGTATGAAACAATGGAAAGCAAACACAAAATCCAATATGATAAGCCGAGAACAGTCGCGAAATTTTTAAATCATCCCAATTCATGAGATCTGTGACGTCCTGGAATAAGGAAATTCGATTTAGTAGACACCTACCTAATTTTACTGCAGCTATTAAACCTCACTATGAGTTAAGGAACTTGGGTGCTCCAATTTTAGTTAGGAATATGATTTTGAATCTCTTTCTTTCGTACGCAAACTCGAGGCTTATCCTTGAATGGCTAGGAATAAGTATCGGTCTTTCAAAGTGCACCACAAGCCCTTTTTTGTCCCTGTTATTATCAGTAAAATTAAATCTTCTCTTACTAGCTACCGGTCTAGTAGTACGATGGGGAGTTCTTTTTTCCCAGTCTACATAACCTTTTTAACGCCATTTTCAGATACCTGATTTATTTTAGACTATATGTGAAACAAAGTTACTCTTAAAAGAAGGAACTAAACTTCAACTAAGTACTTCATCACACCAAACGTAGCGCACCGCAACCCAAGTTTTTTAAGTTTATATTGGCTTGCATAAAAACCTGCGTCGTTATGCTTACGCAGCCGACTAGCTCCCGAAAAGAACACTCAATGTGAACTTTATTAACTTTACAGACGTATAAATGTACATTAGGGATTACAAAAACGCTATGCGTTTGGTGAAAATCGTAAGCAACAAATTCTGTTAACTAATATGTTTATCAATATTTTCATATACCTCTATTAAGTGTAGGTACTTACACCGCTCCTTTCGAGTTTAAAAAAATACGTTGAGTCATTTTCGTTTTCCGCTAATTCTGGAATATTCGCCATATCGACAATATGAACGCTCATGTTGTACCGCACCACGTAAATGAAAAAGTATCCCAAAAATATCATAACTCCTATCTAGAACAATATGAAACACCCAGTTACAAGTATTGAATATAACACAAGTTGTGCTAGTCTGAAACGTGATACAAAAATAATAAAAAAATAAAATACACTTCACGCTTTTTAATCCCAAAGCGGGATAGGCAGAGACAATTCCTAAGCAAACGCCCACACTGTTCACCAAGCATATTTAACCCAACGTGATAGGATAAGCCCATCGCCGTTATAGACCTTGTAATGTATGTGTGGATTTCATCACCATGTTATCCTTCACCGCACAAGCGTTGCGTTACGTACATGGGCTCTGAAAAAGAGATGTCCAGTGGCCGGACTCGAACCCGCAACGAACTGGACCACAGACGCAATGATGCAAGATGTATTTTAGCGTGCATATAAACCATAAAAGGTGACCTAAGGGTTTTCTGTTATATGAAAGGGATCTTAGCTCGAGCACGATTAATACATCCTTGAAGTACCTATTCCTGCCAGTGGTGATAAATGTTTATGCATTGCTACTGCATTATCCAAATAGACTTAGTAAGTTTTGTACCTATAGCTAAAGAGATTCTACGATTATATCGGTTATTACTATTGCAGAAATACGTAGATATTTATTACACCTGAGGGTATAGGTACTTCAGGAATATATGAAGAAGTGACCCGCCAGTCACATAACTTATATCAATAAACTATGTGTCTATCCCTAACCTAAACAATAACCGGGAGCTGCAAATAGTTATTTGACCTTTGGACTAGGTCTTTATCACCAATCCCTTTGTTTATCAATCCATTTATCTTTGTAACCCCAATCGTCATGCTAGAACTACCTGGACGTCATCACATCTACAAACATTCTATTCAACCCCACTTGTAAAAATCTAATACTTACAATATGTCTAACTTGAATCTTACACATTTTAATTAGAGCGGAAAAAGTGCGAAGTGCGACTACAAGATGTGTCAACATTTTCATAGCCAACCAGTTTTGGTGTAGGGGCGTGTTTAGCGCATAATTTAAGGCTTTTAAAGGGGGCTTTCCCTTGGGCCTATGAATTTTACAGTCAGCGAGGCGGCGACGCTTGGACGTGCACCGTTCCCCGCCCACGTCCCGCTATATTCGAGTACCGATCCATAAAAGCCCTAGTCGCCACCGTCGCCACGCTGCGCTGCCCACGAAATTCGAGGCAGAGGTTTGCGTCAGGATGGTTGGACCGTATTGCATTTTTCGATGCCTTAGGTCGGGTCTCCGCCAAAACAGCGAGGAGTAACGTACGTTTTCCCATAGTATAAGTATGTATCTCTGTGAAAGTATCTCTAGCCCGCTCAATCCGCTCAATTTTCCTTTGTTGTCCATGGTACTTATTGCCCACTAAATTGTACCATTGGTACGACGGAAGATTTTTTTCCGTAGTAGCTATTAATTGTTACAATGACATAAATCATAGCTACTGATCTAGGTAGTTAAGAGGTTACACCGCGCTTATCGTTTTACGGTTTATACAATGTTAAGAAATTGAAGGTACCACGTGCATTGAATAGTTTTTCCTTTTGCATGAGAAAAAAACCGCATATCCTTGAAAGTGAATAAACCTTTATTCCCCATTGCATGACTAGGGTACTACTCGATGGTAAACTTGTTTCCCTCTGATACAGTTGTTAAACTGCTGCAAGTAGCTCAACCAATTAGACAAACAGGTGAATTATTTGTTCAACCACCTGAACTACTCAGTGGGAACAGTTGTTCCCACTGTTTAAGGCCCACTTAGTTTCAAAATAACTAATCTATCACTACCTCTGACCTCTATCATTATAAGTTCAAAGTTACTATTTTTCATTAGAAATTGTAATCTACGCGACTCCGGACGCAAAGTATAAAAAGGAAAATCTAAAAGGATATAATAAAAACTGTATAGAATGAAGAAAAAAAAAGAAATGTAGCGTAACATTTTCCATAAGTATGTTCGCAATCCTTAATAACACTCAGTGGGTCTCACGGCTAATTCCCATTTGTTCTATAGAATAAGACGCTTTTGGACAAGAGTAGTGTGTTCGTCCTTTTTCATCTATAGAAAAAATAGGAGAGCGAGTCTTATACTATAGAACATATGGGACATACCCCGGTCTCACTAAAATCATTGGAATTGACGCCTACATATGTAGAAAAAAATACGCGAGTTTAAATCTCAATGGTAATGTTGAGAAATATATTATACTATTACCATCTATGGATATTCCCAGAGGGAATAGTGAAACCCATCCGTCTCATAGGCTACGACAGATGAAATACATCAACGAACAGTAAATAAAACAACGCTGTTTCAATTAAAATAATTTATTAATCAAGCAAGGAAAGAAGGTACCTAATATTAAATTAAATTCATAATAAAAATACTGTATAACAAGGACGGATTAAAGAATTGTTCATGAAGTCAATACGTAATTAATGAAGTAATATAATAGAAATCATTTTATCGTCATTATATCTGTATATACTTAATTTTTTATTTCATGTATAATATTTCCCATAAAATTATTTTATTTTGTGACTGAAATATTTAAAATAATGTGAGTTCACAGAATAACGGAAAACAAGTGCATAAATTAGATAAGAATAATTCTGGTTAACATGATAATTTCCATTTGTTTCTATAGAGCCTTTTGTTTTACGTATTAGTCTGTCTGTATATTAGTCCTGAAGTATTTCCCACAGAGTCATTGTATTTCTACTAGTGCAATTCATCATTTTACATGTATGCTTACCTGTGTACGTATCTAATTAGCTCCACTGTCTGAGTCTGGAGTCTAGTCTCCACTGTTGTTAATCTTCGATGTGGTCTACGGCAAACGCTTGTTCATAGTGTTTACAAAATCATTTTATAGAAAAAAGAACCGACTTCAACAAGTATTAGTCGCTCTCCCATACGATTTTCTAAAGATCCCCACGATTTGACTGGTTTTCTGAAACAGTCCTTACCATGGGACCACCTATGAAATACGGTTTTTTAAAGAAAAAAAAGGTATCGGCGAGCAAACGTAAAAAAACGTATATAGGTACGTTCGAATTGAAAAAGACTCCTTTTAAGCAAGTCGTTTAAAAAACATATACAATACCTCCATGGATGTTTGGATTTTTCAGTAGAAATACATGGACATACTAGTCCCCTAGAATCCCCTATTTCAGAAGCTATATTCTAACCGAACTATACCTACTTACAACTCTTTTCGCTAATTGAAAGCATGTTCTTTATCAATTAATTCGACACGAAAACGTTCGGTTTACTTTGGTTTTTTCAAATTATACATGACTTTCATGAAGCTTTGTGCTAAATGCACATATAACGATGAAATAATGTTGTGGAATGGAATTTATCACAAAATGAAAATGGCCAGAATCATCACTTTCTACAATACCCGAGGCACATTGAACATTATTTGGTTACATCCATCACAGAACTATCACTAAACATCTGTCACATTTGTATTAAAATTACCTTATGTAGGCACATAAATGTTACGTCATACCTAACAGCTATTGGAATGTCAAACAATATAAACATTATATAGTTACTAAAATAATATTTAATATTAGTCCGCTACAGTAAATAATATAATTCTAAGTCTATAAAAACATAGGTAAATATTATGTATAAAATCACTCATGCATCACAAAATAATAATACTTTTAATAAATAATTCGAACCTACCTAGTACATATTAATATATTCAAATACGACCATTTTAAACAAGGTCATAGAATATAACGATGAAAAAGGTCAGTAACTTCATCACCTTACAGAAAAATAAGATTCAAGTATTTTTCAAAAGACCCCTAAAGCAAAAATCATAGGAAACTAAAGAAAAATACTAATACAAAGGATCCATGATTTTCAGGAACTCAGTAATACAGGATTTTTCCTTAGATCAATTTGACATTATTCATTTTAAAACGATCGTTACCTAACTAACATAGATAACTTGAGTTAATGTTGAGCTTTTACAATATACTTAGGTATTATCAACTCTGTTATACAATAGTTCCCCGGCTACACATTACGCAATGGAATCAGCAGGACCAGAATACGAAACATGCCAAGACCATTTTCTACAGCCAAGGAGAGCCGGAGCGTAATACTTTTGCACTTTTCCATTTTCAAAATGCGTGAATTATCAACATTTTCATGGAGTTTGAACTACGAAAGTGTTGTTCTAAACAGCTATAAATTGATTGGTAACTGTATAAAAACCGCACGTGTAAATACTTCGACAATCCTTTACTGTATCGAATTAGATTGGAAACATATCTATACATTATACATAATAATATATATATCACGTTGAAACCCCGCGTATTTCAAAAAGTACAGTGCACTAATAATTGTATAACAGCGTTGGGTTAAATTGAACTCAATCCCAGATCCAACAAATCTCCAGCTCATTCTTTAAAAGTATTAACCAGTTTCAATTCACTAATCTTTTTTATCAACACTGAGCGTTGTTTCCTTAACACTGGAGGGTTTGGCATCTTGGGGCTTAGTGCCTTCGGGGTCTTTGGGGCCGTCCACATAGTTCCAGCTCTGTGTGACGCCTGAGCCAAATATCACGAACAACACGGCTGAAATCACGTACACTGAAGCGCCGGTGTAGAACACAGGACGCCACTGTTCGAAGCCGTTCTGTTAACAAGGAGACCAATCAGAAACATACCTATACAAGAGAATAGCTAAAAATTGCAAACAGGTATATTCTCAAAGAAAATGAAGTAGAAGCAAATGAATGCTACTACTACGTCCTTCTTTCTTTCTCTATTGGCTTACTAAATCACTGAGATAGAATAAAAAAATGCAAACAAGTATATTTTCAAAGGAAATGAACTCGCACAAATGAAACCAGTTTGTTGTCAGATGACCATTTGTTCAATGTCCCACAGGATATTTTTCACTATTGTTTTTTCCTTAGTATTTTTTTTTCCTAAGGAAACAATAGTGAAAAATATTCTGTGAGACATCATTTAACAAATTATCATCGAAATTCTGTAGTAATTTCGTACAAAATTTGCGTCTGTAGATCGTAATAATAAAAGGTATAAATACAATAAAAGGTAGGAAGATCAACTTACACCATGTCTAGTAAAATACGCGGCTACCATCGGTGTGAAGAAACCCGACGTGCTGCCGACAAAGTTCGCGATTCCGTACAAAGTTCCGGCGAAGTTCGGCGCCAAGTCCTGGTGATTCTGCAAGTTCGTCAGCGTTGCCGCGCCGTTGAAACCCATCGAGATTGTTATCAGCGCCACAGAGAGTGGCACGTTACATCCAGCATACACCAGGCCCACCATCAAACAACCTGGTATCACGTGAGAAGGTAATGTGAAAGTCTTCCTTATAAGTGTTGTGGACATCAATTTCTTTCCCGTGATATAATCGCCAATAGAACCAAACACTGTTGCACCAATCAACCTTGCCAAGTAGGGCAATGCTGACACCACGCCTGCCGCCGTCAGCGGGAATCCCAACACGGACGATACGAACTTTGGGCCCACGGTCATTATGAAGTATAAACCCCATAGATTTCCAAAGTGAAGGATTACCATCGCCAGGAATGGTATCGACGTAAATATTTTCTTTAGAGGCGGTAGACCCTGCAAACACACATTTATCAAGTTTAATTAATCAGTACGGCCGTTTAGTTAGATCGAGTAATCTATTTTAGATAGCAAAATATCATCTATAATCAAATAATCATTCCCATTTTTGTCAACTTACAGCATTCTTCTTAATCTTGTCACCGAGCGCATCTTTGATGTACTTCCGTTCGGACTCTAGTATCCTCGGATGATCGTCAGGTGTATCATACACCAGGTACCACCACACTATACACCACGCCGTTGTCAGGACGCCAGGCACATAGAAGGCGAAAGCCCAACCCCAATGTTCAATTATAACTCCAGACATTGACCAAGTGAAGACTGTGCCCAAGGTTCCGCCCATCATTGCACTGATGAATTTTCCCTTCTCATCCGGAGGAACCCATCTGGCTACCAGCGCGTGCAGTGCCGGATAGACGAATCCCTGCAATGGCATTATGTTGTAGAATATGCACATACGGAAAATACAACGCAAAAACAATTAGACTCCGAACAAAACAAAATTGCGACGCGTGTGTCGCCTCGACACGAGGCATCCTCAAGCTTGTAGACCCAGTGACGTTTGCGCTCCAACAGAACACACGTAATGTAAGGAAAAAAAAAGGTATTTTTGCGAAGAAAATTCAGCAGGATTCCCTATTTAATACCGAAACCTGATTCGCCTACATTGTGGAACAAGATATCGTAGAGAGAACACCTCCTAAGAAAAATACCAATTATGAAATGAAAAGTTACCTCGGCGAAATAGTACGTCGATGGTTTGAATGGTCGTAGAGTTGTGTTTCGGTCAAAAATGATGAAAAGGCTTTTCGTAGGAAGATCACGTCGTCCAGATGAGAAATCAACTAATAAGTAGTTTTCGTTGAAATGAAAATCGGCGAATCAGGTTTCGGTAAAAATAGGGAACCCACTTCAGCATAGTTATATAATAACAAATAACAATGAATTTCCGCAAAGTTACGATGATGATTCATTTCATTATGTGTGTTCTGTAGATTTTACCGTCACACTATGATTTAGTTTTTCAAGCAAACATACAAATTATGATAGATGTTAGCTCTAATCGGTTGACTAAGTTTATTTAGTATATTTGTACAAGCTTATTAGATCATAGTCTACGTCTAGAAGACTACGATCACAAGATATGTCAACAAGGTACAACATTGCAGTTTACCAAGTCTAGTTATTTACATTCGAAAGACTCGGTATAATGTGTCACTGCAAAAATTACATCATGTTTTTCTTATTAACTTTTCAGGTTGTAGATTCTTTTGAAATCGGCGGTTACAGTTCATTGAATTATTGGGAAGATAATATTTAAAATGCAGGGCTATCAAAATATAATATTGAGTCAAAAGCTTTCTAACTACAAAAATGTAAACATTGAAAATATTAGTAACAGAGAAAAACCCGTTGAGAAGAAGCTCAGGCAGGAAATATAACAATTGGAAAATTAGCTTGTTGTAGTGTAATGGGAAAGAGACACAAAGATCCAATTTCTTTACTGGACAAACTGAGAAGAGGAATAACAGCTACTCTTTGGCTACATACACAGGATTAGAAGCATCTGACTAGTAAACAAGAGGTCGACTTTGTATACCCACAGTATATTCGCAATTGTATTTACTACTACGCATTTACACGGCACGTAAATAGGTAACGCTTATCACCGAAGATAATTCCAGCCAGGGAACTTGTCATGGTCTGCATTACAACAGGAATATAATGCTAGGCAGAAGGAGAAACGCCACACGATTTACATTATTTAGCCGTAACTGATGCGATAAAACACGAGTTTAAAGCTATTCGTTTCAGTTCATTGACGTCCAATGATGAGCATAGGTATGATCATATTATAAACAGTTATTCTAATTAATATTTGTTTAGTCTTTTGACTTTTCTTTGGTCTTTTGTTCAATAGTTATACAAATTTGGAGCACTCACACCGCAGAATCCCAGCAGGAATCTTACGCCGATCAGGAAGATGTAATGTAACCTGGCGGCTACTGGGCTGATCATAGTAAGCATGCCACTGACTAACGTCGTGTACAGCACCACGTTACGGGATCCCCAGCGCTCGGCCGCGAAACCGCCCACCAGTGACGTCGGAGGATACGCCCAGAAATACGAGCCCAAGACCAATGCTTGTTGGTCTACCGTCCATGTGAAGGTGTCCTGTAGAAAAAAAACAGATTATTGTATGGTTGTCTTTTTCTTACGTTATCTCCGGTCGACAGAAAGTGACGGCTATTATTTATTTGTCCATGGGGTGGACGAACAATCGCTGGCACTTTGTCATGTTTACGTTTTTTTGGTACGGGACTGTAAAACCTATTTTGTAACTGACTACGAAATAGTTCGAAATATGTCTTGTTTCCCATATTGGATTTACCTATTACATGTGCCTTCGAAGAGGGGCTAAGCGACACAAAATCAAACGTTTACCTGTAGAGAAATAGTCCCATTTTTTACAAAGAGACTGATGGTATGTCGAGTTACTACTTTAACTTCACCAAATAGGGGTACATTTTAATTGACCTTCGGACTAAATTTTAGTATTCGAAGTAGACGTTTCCTTTTATATAATCATGCTTTGTCCATCACTCCCTAACACTCTAACGCATGAATGTAACAGTTTACCTAACCTGCCTAGGTACGTAAATAAGTGAACAATAATGGCGTTATGGTGACATAGGTAATTTCAACATTAGGTTGACGTTTAGTACATTGGCTACGTGTCGGTTAACCGTGTATCGACTACTAATAAGAAACTTCAAACACCTTCTGTGGTAACACTAGAAAGTAAATAGCCTTATTTACATAACGCGGTAATTCATATATTGTACTAGTTACTAAACTAAGTATAATCGTCGGACAAGACACAGTTAAAAACGAAACAAAAAAGTACTACAAAATAATCGTCTCATCGATTCCGGGGAAAAAACCTTGTCCCTGTCAAGTTTAATTTTCACACAATCACTTGGTCTATTTACTGAAGTATGTAATACACAGTTGGTACAATTTGATAATGGGAAATACTCAACGATCTGTTCACAAAGATGACGCCAGCTCAATGTAACACGGTTATGTACCCAATCAGTGGCGGGTGATATTTGATGATGGTTCAGCAAATATTTAATCTGTAGTCAATATAGTGTGTGAATGTTATGATCAACATTAGAACGATTATCGTTAATGGACCGAATATCATGTATGTTTTACAATGTAGATTCGTCCATGTCGTATCGAACCACTCTCATAATACTGAGTGTAAAAAGACCCAGAGCAATGGTCTTACAAACGTTGTTGGGCTCGTCGATATCGACAACGTCTCTAAGACCATTGCTCGGGGTCCTTTTATACTCAGAATATGAGTGAGCTGTTAATCTACTGATGAAAATGTCAAAAAGCTGCATCTTGAGAGAAGTGAGGAGGAAGTTTGAGAAGGAATTCACTCCCAAGACTTCCTCCTCCTCCTTCGGTCTTTCCATCTTACTCAGGAGAATGTACGGTCGGACAAGAAAATTTATCAGTTTTTGAGGTTATTCCTGGGTCCCTAAAATATCAAATATGTAATGAAATAGAGTTGTTACACCGAATACTACGAATACTAAACTACACTAAAATTATATGAAAACGATTTGGTATATTACGCAATATTATTTTGGTTATTGATATCTAAATATACCTATTATTGGTAAGTTAATTTGTCAATAATAAATTTCTCCCTCATTCTCTTTCTATCTCTCTCTCTTTCATTCGTTCTGATCACGTTGTGACGTGGGTTATATAAATTATGGATCTTTGCCTAAACCATAATGGATAACAGATCCTACCAACATGTGGGTAAATAAATAGCGTCCCGTAAATTGAACTTTCCCGTTTTCCGCCAAAGTGCACGAAAGTCCGCGCACGATTTCCGAAGATAATTTTCCATTTCTCAGAAGCGCAACTGGGACTCACAAATTATATTCTATAAAATGTCTAGTTGTGAAACTGCGAATTTATGAATTGCATAGTATTTAGTAGAGTTTAATGAGTAACTGTCTGCCGGATACCGTTACAAGAATTTCTGAGGAAAAATAACAGCGGCCGATAACTGGGTTTAAATAATGAGGGCTTTACTTAGTTAGTTATTTATGGAACCTATGTACTTGAACGTAGTGTACCTATTACAAGTGTGTTACGGTAATATCATAGTTAGACTTTATTTATTAGGGACACCCATACGTTTTGAATTAATTAACCGTCAAAAAAGAGTGGTAATGTATGAGCAACCGATTTGCGGTGACAGGTTTAAAAATATACTCAGTGGGGTTAGAAAACTAACAAAACGTCTGTTCGTTTCGTGTCTATACATTCAGTTACAGAAAGTCAACAGTCGTTTCAAAACGAAAAGTGTCGAAAACGAATTGATGGAGACGATCGGTCGTTTTCTTACTATCCTAACCCTACAAGACTTTAAATTCTAAAGCGAGGTAAGCAGAGTTCCTAGAATTTTGTGTATTATCTAATATATAAAATTCTCGTGTCACAGTTTTCGTTGCCATACTCCTCCGAAACGGCTTGACCGATTATTACCAAATTTTATATGTGTATTCAGTAGGTCTGAGAATCGGCTACTATCTATTTTTTGTGCATCTACCAGTTGTATTTCTCCCAATACACGGAGTACAAAGGCAACTTATTATGGCAAAACAAATGTTTGCCGGGGCAGCTAGTAATTACATAAATTCGTGAATGTCCTTTTTTACCCTAGGAGATAGACTTTTATTATTAGAATTAGGACATTATTTTAATTGTTTCCTAAAATTCATATAAGAACACGATAAGCCGCGGTTACACATCTAAGTTTTTTTTATGTTTACAGAGGCCAGCGCGTCGATATCTTTTGTATTACGATAATGTACACACATCAAAGGTGTCTAGGGATCAAGAACGTTTTTAGCTCTAAAAAAACTTATTTAAATCAAATCTTCTGGATTGGTCTCCTACCTAATTCCCCATGTCTGTATCAATGACTTATCACCACAATTAGAATAAATTATGAAAGAATTCAGTTTTTGTAAAATATATTTTTGATTGCAATCTTCTAAAATGTACTTGATCCCTAGACACTTTTGATGTGTGTACCTATATCTATGTTTGTGAGTGCCTATAACATTTAGCCATAACCCACTAACGCCCGCACTGTCTAATAAGCTATAAGGCTATCCTTCAGTAACATTTACCCCGCTCTAATCTTGTTTGTGTAAAAGAGACAGACTATATACTCAAGCGACACTTGCTCACCGACACAGTCAAGCTCACCACGCTTTAGGTACACCGAACGCAAAACTTAATGCGCCACTAGCTGACCCTGCAAACGTTGTTTTTCCAATATATATTATTCCTGTTCCCGTGGGGATATTCCAAAATCCTGTCGTATCTAAGCCAGTTTCGGGAACGGGGTTTACAAATTCCAAGAAATCCTTTATTAGTGCACTCGGTACGGTACCTACATAAGTCCCTGCCAAATTTCAAGTTCCTACTTATAGCCGTTTGGGCTGTGCGTTGTTTGTCAGTCAGTCAGTCAGCTTCTCCTTTTATATAGTGTAGTTTACATACCTACAAAGTTTTCAAATGCACGTTACAAATCTCAATATATTCCGTAGACCATATTGGGCATGCAAAATTACAGTGTTTCTTTACAATGCATTCAAATCGAATTGTTATCAAAACAATCAGGCCCGATTTTACGGTAGTGTTTTTATTTACTTAACAAATATAGGTACATTATTTTCAGTGTGGGGAACGTGACAAGTGGAGGTTGGTGATATCTACCTACCCCTGTGGTAAATGGTCGTGCGTGACGTACCTATATAACTCATTGAAAATAACTCAAGTAACACTGGTTTCGGTTTAAGTTTGAATTAAACAAACTATATTCACTCTATTCTTTCTTCTGAGTTCGGTAGGGACTCATTATGGACGAAGTAAATTAAAACTCAAGAAGTAGGTACCTATTTTCAATAATCTCGCTCACATTTTCTGAATTGTTCAACGTATCAGTCGGTACATATGTAGGTACCTACTTACATAAAGTGAAATAGTAGCCTTTGTTTTAGAAATGATTGTTTTTCACATCAATCAAAGAATAACTCACTATCGGCTGGTGCACGTCAACAGCGTGAAATCAACAATAGCATTCGCTGAATAAAAACTCTAATGTCAACATTTCTAATACCTAGTGAACAATACTACCCGGTGAACAATATTGAGTTATAATGTTTGTGCGCGTTTCATTAAAAATGACCTAGTGGTGAAGTTGTAGATTCAAGACCTGATGTAGCCAACGGGTCTCTTTTTCAAAGCCTATGTATGCTACGCATCGCTCATACGGTGAAGGACTACATCGTGATGGATACCGCATACCACAAGGTGTGTGAACCCTACCTATCATAGCGATGAACTAGCCCCTGTAACGTTGGATTAAATACGCTTGGTGAACCGTAAGAATTTGCTTAGCAAGTGACTCTGCCAACCCCGCTTTGATTTTTGCTTTGCCCATTTAGCCCGGCTTACTGATCCTCGGTTAACGCAATGGTATCGCTAGAGGCTGATCAAAATATTGCCTGAGCTATGAAGACGTCGACTGATGAGGAGTTTAATGAAAAAAATGTATTTTTTTTTAATCACTATTAACAAGCGTTTGACCACCATCCTACCTGATGTTAAGCAGCGATGTGGTCTACGATGGAACACACTTGTTCAGTAGGTACCGATTCACCCGCGACTTGAAGACCTTCAAACTATACTGCGCAGGAAACACAGACTTCGGCAAGTCGTTCCACATCCTGGCGGTACGCACTATGAAAGTGGACCGTTTGGTTCGCGCACATGGCAAATCCACCAAAGCATTTGTTAAAGATAGTGGCAAACGAAAGAGATGCAACTACGAGTATCTAATAAGTTAATCTATGATGGTTCATCTTCCTACGCGCTCTTGAGTGGATTTTTTTTTAAGAACACCGCTCATTCTTTATTGAATTCTGAGCTATGTAGTACAGCATGAATTTTAAAACATCACTGTCATTTCCGTTATTTCACAATATCTAGACAAAATTACAGAAACGTAATTTAATTGCAGAATATTTGTATTCCAAACTAACTACCATTATATTCACACTTATTTTGTAATTGAAATGAAACGATTATTTTCGGACAATAAAAGTAGTTATACGTTTTTTTAATATTAATAAGTAACCTATAAGTTTTTTTCTGAGCCTTTAAGGATGTTGCGCCCAAAGAGATCTACTGCTTCGATCACATATGACCATAGAAAAAATGATTATAACACGTATAGTGTTAAGCTGTAAGTAAGTACTCGAACGAGTCATTTTATTGCAACATTTTCAAGACCGTCAATAATAGTCAAAGTCGCTACGTAAATAAATTATTTTTTAAAAAGCAATACCCAGAATTCGCACACAAATACAAACTAGACGTCAATATTGATTGACTGTATTAACTTTGTTTAGCGCTCATGTTCGTTTCGTTTCCATTCATACAAAGCCATATTGAATGGTATTTATTATGCTTTATGCACAGGATTTCTCAAAGACACGGACGGCCAAAACCTCAGTCCAAAAACAACCAGACTTACAATCCTAAACGAGACGACGATATGAAAGACATACAGCCACCCTAGCACAGCGCTCCAAGAAAGATCTGATAAGACATATAACGCGCTGTGATTAGTTGAAACACGCTGAGTCGCACGATGTGTGACATAGCAGCCAATCACAGCGCGTATTTGTTCTATGTCGTGTCTTTCTTGACGCCCGTGCTCCGACTGCTGGAGTGAAAGACTAAGAGTCTGAGAGAGACAACATCTTCTGTCCCTTACTGCCTATCAGGGTAAATCTGGATCCAAACTGTCAAACTAGTAGTAAAAGTGACGGTTTGGATCTAAAAGTACATATTTTTCCATACATCTCGATATCATCATCAGCAACATAACGTCCACCTGGACGAAGTCCTCCGCCGCTGATTTCCATGATCAATTGGGGGGAAATGCCAATAATCGCCACACGATTGGCAGGCGGGTTAGCGAAAATATCTCGATATGTAATGTATTAATAATACATCAATATTTATGTTGGTTAATATCCCAAGAACTATCCGATTATATTATTGTTTTAAATGTTATGTTATTTAACAACAACAGTAGGTAGGTATAACAAAAATTAGCTCTGTTATCGAATTATTAAAAAAAAACGAATACTTCTCGGGGTATAACTACGTTTTACAAATTATTTCTCCCGCATACCTGTGATCAAACAGCGCAGTGTAATCAGCTAAAAGTCTGATAACTGCCTGGTATGACGTATCTCTATGACGTATACAATACAATAGCGGTAGTGGCATCTATATTTAGAGCGCGCGGAGATTAAAAAAAACCTATAACCAATTTTCGCACCGCATCTCAAGTCCGCGGTAGTATAGTGGTCAGTATCCCCGCCTGTCACGCGGGAGACCGGGGTTCGATTCCCCGCCGCGGAGAAATACTTTTTTTGGCATTCAATATAAGCGGTGCTCTACTAATGATTTGTGCAAGTAAATTAACTTTGATTTTATTATAATTTCGGTGTTTATTTATTGTAAATGGCGTGTTGGTGAAAGCAATATGGTTGTACTAGATGATCTCTCCTAGAGCCTTTGCAAAAATTATAAAATACACACGGCCACGGATAAAATAATAGATGCTATTCTTTCACAAATACAAAACTGCATGAGCTTTACTTAGTATTTATTTAATACTTTATTGCACCAACAGTACAATGGGTGGACTTAATACTATAGTATTCTCTACCAGTCAACCTCACAACATGGGAGAAACATAGTATTAGTGCTTTGTATTAAGTAGGTCTCGTCTCACGACCCGACATAATGTCGCGGAGGAGTCACAGTTTTTTTTATTATCATGTCAGCGCAGTGACATCCACTGCTGAATATAGCGACAACTTGTGCCTTTCTCCGCCATTCTTGGCCTACCGTCTTAACCAGATCTAGGGATCACTTTGTTTGACCTGGTCTACACTTCTAATAATGTATGTATGTATGTTCAAGATAAAGACGAATGGCCTTACAACAAAACGTTGTTGATCTTCTTCTAACTCTTATCATTAGTTCTTATACCTGGTGAATTTAGAATGATATAGCAAGAGAGTTTAAACGAAGATTAGCAGCATGTGTACTATTTTGTAGCTTAATACGAGTACCGCGTATTCTGAAACTCCGTTCAAGCACAGATCTCCGTTCTAGTAACGTCTTTCTCGCTCTAATTGGGTTTGTGTAAAAGAGACACACTATGCTGATGCTTAAATGGGGAGTTTTCTTTAAAAAAAAAAACAACTAAAGAGAGAGTCCGAAGACGAACGATCATGAAATAATGTAGTTGCATCTCTTTCGTTTCCCACTGCTAAAGAAGGTTGATTTTTTTATAAACAAAATATGGGACTTGGTTTCCTTACTTCTTTGTAGGGCTCGTCATTTGTCCTTGAAAGAGCGCTGACTTCGGATGTATCCTTGTGCGATGGGGCCGACTGCGACTTCTTGAATGCGGTGCAATAAGCCTCAGATCTGCAAAACAAACATATCAAACATTCATTTTAAAGTCGCACTAGATTGCCGAGAAAATATCGTGGCGTACAAATGGTTAGTGGCAAAAGGGGGGAAATTTAGGGTTTTAGTAATCCTAACGAGTACCTATTCATAATAGGTATATGTATCTACATCGAAATGAATCCTAATTATAAATGTCATTACAGTGAGGAAGAGATGCGCGTCCCTGGTGCGCCGTGTACAGGCTAGCTCCAACAAGCTTCTGAAGATTATTGCTGATCGCTTCCATTGTATGTATGTGGACCACTGCTGTAAGGTGCATCATGCATACAATACATTATGTAATTAAACTGTAAATTGTAATAGAACTAAGTAACTAATAATAACCTTAAGAATCATATTTAT
Organism: Conopomorpha cramerella; assembly: GCA_012932125.1. Taxonomy (NCBI): domain Eukaryota; kingdom Metazoa; phylum Arthropoda; class Insecta; order Lepidoptera; family Gracillariidae; genus Conopomorpha; species Conopomorpha cramerella. Next base: position 66,789 of record SJJU01060962.1, read on the forward strand.
GTAACTACTAACACTATCGAGTTCTTGTTGCTTCAATAAACGATTGAATTATCATAAAAAAAACATTTTTCCCTTGGTTATTGTCAAGAGAAACATATTATTAAAGAAAATTAACCATTTTGAAAAGATTATTCATAATTATTATTCATACAGGGCAATATCAATCGAGCCCGCTAGTGCCAAATACATTTTTATAAATTAAAGAGATTAAATAAAAAGACTTAGTACGATCGAATGTCATCAAAAGGGTGTGTATCAGACATTCAGACCTAGTGCTAATATAAGTGAATGATCTCCTTCAGTAATTTTCTCAATCAATTAGTGAAACAACTTAAGAACAGAATCTTCATCATGTGTTTACATCTTTTGCTTAAAATTTCCTGCAAGCAATTATAAAGCCATCAAGACCACAGTATTATTGTGACATTGTCGTGATCTTGCTGCGACTTTGTCCGCGATGGAGATAACAGTCAACTTGTCATAATTACACACCGTGGATAGGATTTCACGCACATGTACGTTAGTTACGCTTACTGTTACAGGATATGGGAGTATTTTTACAATTGCAGAAATAACAACGTTCATTTATATATCTAAGTAAAAAAGTACATCAGTTATGAGACTGACAGACGCTAGGTTTTCTAGTAAGACATCTTGCTTATGAGTCGCAGCTATCTTTAACTTCAACTAAAGGGATATTTGATTGCCCATCGTGTTCTATAAGGATACATAGACTAATAGGATGATAATTATTAAAAAAAAAAAGCGATGGACTCATCCCCTGTCACGTTGGGTTAAATACGCTTGGTGAACCGTGGGCATTTGCTTATTAAACAAGTGCCTCTGCCTACCCCGCTTTGGGATTAAAAGGTGTGAAGTGTATATATTTTTATTTAATTTTTTTGTTAAAAAAAAGTATGATACGATAAGTATTAAAAAGTGTGTAGCACTCACGATGTTCCATTAACATGGGGTACCATGGCGAGCAAGTTAATGCTCAAATTGACTCGCACCATGTAGGACACCCAGCAGCAAGTAAACAGCATGATCCATAAGTTGAACCGCACCGGGACCACACCTGTAAATATTACGCAAAATGTTGGTATTGTCATATGACGTGGCTGGGACGTAACACGAATTAATAGATGCATGGGGTAAAATGAAAAACGAAAATCGCCCCTGGTGTCTTTAGTACGACTGATTTGTACCATCAATGGTACGGTGACACTATCGTGTGTCCTTAGTACCAAAGAAATATCATGAACTGCATTTGCACATGTTTAATATAAAGAGTAAGGCGACATTACGGTCCAATTACTTTTAAGAAAATTGCGTCGTATTTATTTTTTTGTTAAAAAACGAGTAACCAATAAACGAATACTTTTATTTTAATGGTATGATGGTTTACACATAGCACTGTAGTGTCACCAGTATCATTCCCTCAACTGCATTTTGGAGTTGCTTCGGAATTCAATAATTTAATACACCTCACATGTTTTTACGCACGGTTTTCGAACGGGGAATATTCATTTTGTAAGTTATCATTGGCACCTCAACTTTGTAATAAAAAATGTAGACACTGCAGTGAGTGACTTTTATTCGATAAGTACTACTAAAACAATAAGCCTACGATTATCTGGAACGAAAACATTGCTCCAATAGACGCAAAGGAAATCAAAAAGAGCTTTGGGAAAGGATTCATGGACGATGGTGTAGTCACTATCACCTTACTTCCTAGATCAAGTCAACACTAATAAACTTAGGGTCCGGGGAACAACAACGTATTTTCCTACAAAAGTACTATAGCGTTCGAACTACCTCTACTATTTCAATAGCAGAAGGAAGAACTCACACTTTGCCATCTTATATCAGTTATTGTTCAATAACACATAACTAGGCCAATTTCGAGATGAAAAACATTTTCATTTTGGTACGTTCCTTGTGTACTGTTTTGACATTATTTTGGTTTGATTTTGGTCAACATAATTTCTCTTTGGTTTTGGTTGTTATTATTTTAGGCAGGCAAAGATATGAGATCTTATAGGCTTTTCTTTTCTTTCTGTAAAAAGGTAATAAAGACGACGGAAATATAAATTCTAGTTTCTGAGCTGAATTATCTACGTATTCCGAGACCATTTTGCCTTATTTCAATGTCTTTATGACCATGAGCTGCTATAGTCTAGCCATAAAAATAGGTCTTAGGGGTCCCCTTGCATGAACTTTTGTAGCAAAACAATCCATCTACTATATAAAAATAAGTCGGGTTTTCCTCCCTGACGCTATAACTCCAGAACGCACGAACCGATTTCCACGGTTTTGCATTCGTTGGAAAGGTCTCGGCCTCCGTGAGGTTTATAGCAAAGAAAATTCAGGAAAAAATTCAACAGAAAAGCGGGTAAACGAAACGAACCCATCTGGTGGCGAAACAGTCATATATAATATCTTCTCGACGGACACGAAAAAGTAGCCAATGGCCATGTTTGCGTGGTGACACGCTTGACATCACCGACCATATTCATGGTGGTGGTAAACTGAGTGCCATCTCAATTGTTCCCATATTGAAAAGCAAGTAGACGGCCGGGAGAGAAGCCTGGACGTCGAGAGGCTAGTAGGTCTTTGGCGGTGGTGTGGTGGGTGCGTTCCTCCTGTGGCTAACTCACACGGCAAGACGTGGAACGCGCCCACTGCGACCGTGGACTGATTGATTCTAGAGACATTTTATTCCGGAGCTACCTAATGCTTATTTTTTATTATATTTTGCATATGTTAAGTTAAGACTAGATATAGATATACACATTCGTACTTATCTACATGTACAGAACCTCCAGATAACAGTTGGGGTACATATAGATAAATAGTGATGGTATCCATAATCCCATTCTTGCCCCGCATATTTCTTAACGCGACTCTTACGACATGTACTGAAAGGAATATACACACTGAACATTACAGCAAAACTTTCCTCTTTCACAAAGAAGTTGACTGTCACAAGAGGCGATAGTTTTCACAGTTGTTTCAATCAGGTCATCGATAGATTAGCTATGTAGTTAGTAGGCGATTAGCTCACACTCAATCACAATAACATGCAATCTTCCGCACGCCAACGTAATTCTTGCTCGGGCTATTTAAACTTTGAAGCGACATATTACATGGATCAGCCATCCCTGTATGATCGCATGTCACTTTGCATCACGTAGGAATAAAATACTTACACAGTTCCATTCAGAAAATCAATTTGTACTATTTGTATCGGCTGAAGTATCTACCTCTAAAATTGTAACGTCTAATAATAAAATAATTGTGCAACGGTGTTGGTTACCAAACTTTTCCGAAACAACTGGACGGAATTTCACGAAATTTTATGTGCATAGGTATCGAGTATGCCTGATAATCGGCCAGCATTTATTTTTCAGTCCTATAACATACATGTATTTCTTCAAATAAATGGCGTAAAAAGGCGATTTCTGGGAAGCAATAGTAGGGTAGTATTGGTGGGCGATGGGTTGGATACACACCAAATACCTTTACAGAACAGAACAACGTTCTAGTTTCAACCATAAATATTCAAATGTAAAAGGGTGAAATCGACAAATTAAATTCATATCATGGCCTACCGTGAGTGTATTTTCTTACAGACATTACAATACCATTAGCATTAATTAGGTTCAAAATCGCGCAAATTTCTTGGACCGGCATTATACGTGACACTTTAATGTTGCGAGGAGTTTGAAGTAAATATCTAGTAAGTGGGTCGTGAATTTATATCTTTGATTAAGTACACATAAGTACAGGATTGCATACAAGTTATACATTAGGTGGGTTAACCCTATAACGGCGATAGGCTCACCGATATACCTACGCTTGGTGTGGCATTTGCTTAGCAGGTGGATATTTGGAATAAATATTTTTTTATCTGATTGAGGATCAAGTGGACAGAGTTGTCCTTCTCGATAGTGGTAATAAGATATCGACTGCCTTCCAGTATAACACTGGAAGCCAAACTAACACTTCACACTCTTAAGGGCTATTACAGAAAATATATGCCAAAAGGTAACCTCTGAAAAAATTTCAAAGGTAGGTATATTGCTGACGCTATGCGGTAGCTTACTACCAATTGTAGGTAAGGATATTTTTACCCAATGCCTCATACAAAGCTCTCGATTCGGAATTGAGGAGGTGGAGACTTTTTTTTTCTATTTAAGAGCATACTCATATACAATATATACGTATATAATATAGTTATACATAAATACTGGAGGTATTTATCACAATGGAATAGGTAAGCTATCTCGTCAACGAGACGATGATTCTTCTTATAAACCATCTTGGTAACCGCCGGATAAATTTACGAACCAATTCAAAAACCACAACAATAGCATAGGTAAAATTCTTTAAAAACCTACTTGTTGCACTGACGCGTTATTATAGTACATACTCACTGATTTATTGTTATAAATTAGACATGGTTACTTAATAATAACAAATAACAATAACTATATAGATATGTGGAAAAGCATGTCATCGCTATAGAATGAATGAATAAAGTGACAGAATGGGTAACAAATCAGGTGTATTAATCTGTTTATTGATACTGGAATAAATAAGAATTAGCTCACCCAGAACAAATAATACTCATCACAATAGAGTTTTTATCTAAAGAAATGTCGCACAATAGTTTCCGCAAACTAAATAAGTTCATTCACTTTTAGGTAACATCATGTCTTGTTGTTCTATCTCACTCTTTCAGTAAATCACCAGAGTAGGATAGAAGTACAAAATACGAGATACTACTATACTGTCAAAATATATTCTAGAAGCTATTGAACTGTATTATCTAAATATAAACCATGTAGAATGTAAACTTGACGTGTGACTGATTCTATTGTTTCAGAATTCCATTTTGCCTTGTAATGTATTTCTTTGATGATCAGGTGAAGTGATAACGAACTACTTATTATACTTATAGACTAGTGAACGTCCCGCGTTTTCATCCGCGCAGTTTCAGTATTCATTTCTTTCAAAAAATATTACCACCGTTTTTCAGAACCCTGACTGCTAAATTAACGATTTTTAATACATTTAAAATAAATAAATACACTTCACTTTAATCCCAAAGAGGGGTAGACAGAGGCACTTGCTAAAGCCACCCACCGTTCACCAAGCGTATTTAACCCAACGTGACAGGGGGTGAGCCCATCGCCGTTAATACATTTCTACCACACTTTTTACCCTTTTGAATTTTCAACACGTAAACATCATAAATAGAACTCCTGTGCAAAATGTCAGCTTTCTATGGTTATGTGTTTGGACTGGGTGTTGATGAGTCAAAGATGAATTAATCTGTTTTATTAATTCTTATATTATACGAAAGACAAAACAGATTATTCGACAGTTTTAACGCATATTTAACTGGAGCTGAGCTCAATCAAAATAAATGCCTCTTTGCTTTATCATCCCACCCCGCCACACTTTTAAGTACCTAGCTAAGCACATAAGTGTTTGATACTTTATAGAATTACTAGATGGCACGTGGTACTCAACACAAGTACAAGTACCTACATTGTTCTGCGTGAGTGATATACCTACCTTCTAAATAACACGACAAATACACAATAAAAGTGACGGGCTAAAAGTCCCACCATCAAAGCATCGCCATGTTGGCTGTTTGAAAAGAGTTTTGGCAGTCACTGCCAGTGAAGTGTTAATTAATGTTTTTTGTCCATTGCTGGGAGGATTAATTTTTAGAAATCGTTTTAAACTTTTGCCTCATTTTTTTCCGCTAGGGTGCAATTTTCGTAGTCGATCCCATTTACATTATAAAATATTTGAACCAAATACGTTTTTTTTATTGCACAGATTACAAACGTTTTACCACTATCCTGCCTGATGTTAAGCAGCGATGTGGTCTGCGATGGATATATTACTAGTTTACTAACTATACTTCGCAGGAAACAGGAAACACAGACTCCGGAAAGATGGTGGTCAAACGCACAGAGCAATAAAAAAGATGTCCAAATCTAAGTACACAATTAAAAAATTAAGGATCTTTTTTTTCGTTAACCCAAATTAGTCCACTGCTGGACAAATTTACAGTGTTTACCACAAAAATAATAATTTCGCATTTTCACATATTTTGGCATATAAAAGGCTATCCTCTATTTTGAATATCAGTTGTTCAGAATGCAATAAAATGTACGAAACCTCAAGTTTGATTAACATCGTAGCCAATAATATTTTTCAGTACCAACTTACGTCCCCTATGGATGAACCCAGTTAAGTTTAAAAAAAAAGCCTTAATAACATCGGAATAGCATTAAGCTATATTTTATCCTGAAATTCCCACGGCAACGGTTTAAACTATGGGTAACATCGTCGTTCTAGTTATAAGTAGGTAAGGACGAATCAAAGGTTTATTCAGAACGTTACAAGTGTAAACAGCCTACCCTTTTGTAAAGTAAACGTGCCTTTGTGTGAGTGTATGTGTGTAGTATTTTACCTACGTCAAAAGCGTTCATACGGAAACCAATTCCATGGATTATTTGAATGAGTTGCGATTCAACCGATTACAGTTAAAGCCTACAGAAACGTCACTACATTTCATTGTTACAGAGCTAACTATAGTAAACAAATACTAACATTAAACAAAGTTTCACGCACAAACTGTTCCAACTAAAATGTCCACGAGTTTACATAATGTCACAAAGCAAGAAGCGCGGATGAATAAATGCTATTCACACGGGACATTGAACGCAATAAACTAAACACTAAAGTTCAAAATGGCGTAAAAATATGTCATATCAAATAGCGTAGTTGGACTTGTGGATGGATATACTAATGAGAATTGTCACAGTTCAATGTCATGGTGAAGCCAATCCTTCCGTGACTTTAATATACGCCCATATCATTGGCAAATCATGGTTCCGAGTTGGAAAAACACCCGGACTCATCGATTTCTGCTGAAAACGACCCCATCAGTAAAAAAAATGCATGACGACATGGTAATCATTGTTTTTTTATTGTTTAACCCTTTACGAGATGACAACACGAACTTCTATTGACTTACTTTTTGGACAAAACAGGGTCCATACCCAAAGGACCCTATAACTGAGACCATGCGTCTATCAGCAGGCTGTATAATATCATTATCACCATAGATCACCCGCGGTTTACACGTATCGTTATTTTAGGTAGGTACGTACCTAGCGTTAATTGCAAACCCGCAGAAACCTCGTGAAAAAATATAGTACCAAGCTCAGGCCAAGTCTGCTATAAATAAATATTTTACAACACACACATTGCTTTCACCCCATGTTAAGTAGCTAAAGCACTTGTGTTATGGAAATCAGACATCGAGATATATGTATGAATGAATGAATTAATTAATATACTCTTTATTGCACACTGTACATTACAAATGTTAAAAAATACAATGAAGAAATTGCAAAAGGCGACCTTATCGCTCATAGCGATTTCTTCCAGGTAGCCTAATTTAAAGATTACAGGAGCTATATTTACTTATATATTTTTTTTATTTAAATATATACTTACATAAATAAAACACCCAGACACATCCAACAAGTGCTTAAAAGCTCATCAGATGATCGTGCTTAGATAAGCACCTGTCAGCGGTGGGAATCGAACCCACGACCCTACGGAGCAGAGGCAGACATGCTGACCACTACACCCACAGGCCCGTCATGCCATGCCGTATGCCATCGCTGTTTAAAGAAATGAAAGTAACGAAATCAGCAATGGACATAGTTTGCCGCTACGCCAAAACGATGCAACAACCAGAGTAGTAGTAGTAGACTTAGGCCCCAGGTTATAATCCATCAGATTAAGTTTCTTAAAAATCCGTGGCGTAGTTTTTCCGTGAAAAAGTTAGTAGCTAACAATACACACTCACATAATAATATAGTATTACAACTGTCGTTATTTAAACACCATAGAACGACACATCAACAGTACATGTTCTTCAGTGAAAATTTTGTTTACAAGCATCTTTTTTCCAGTTATCTCGTTAATATCAGACGTTACGTGTTAAGTAATTAAAAGTTATTAGGAGATTAGACCTACTCATTGTTACAGGTGCTCTTTTTTGCCTTTTCATCATCATCATCATCAAGAGTGACGTTAGTCCCGTCGAGGACAGTTCCGGCTTCCTAGCCTTTTATGCTTTTTATGAATATCAAAACCAGTAAACGAGAATAAGGAAGGGCGACATGCTGCAAAACTCCCAATTAGAGTGTTACGTGAAATTCTTTCATAATTTTTTTTCACAGGCATCTCAGTTTTCTAAAAAAAAATCTGTCAAAGATAGTAGAAAACGAAAGAAGTGCAACTACTTTATTCTATAATAGTGTGTCTTCGGACTCCCTCTTTTGTTGGTTTTTTAATAGAAAAAAAAAATACCCTTCACGCCTTTTAATCCCAAATCGGGGTAGGCAGAGGCACTTGCTAAAGCAAATGTCCACGGTTCACCAAGCATATTTAACCCAACGTGACAGGGGTGAGCCCATGCCGTTATAGGGTTCACACACCTTTGTGGTGTGGGTCATCACGATGTTGTCCTTAACCGATACGAGCGTTGGCTTTGCGTAGATAGGCTCTGAAAAAGAGTCCCAGTTGGTAGGTACACGTCCAGTAGCCGGACTCGAACCCGGACCTCCCGGTTACAAGTCAAGTATCCGACCAACTGGACCACAGACGCTTTTTAATAGAAAACTCCTCATTGTAACTATTATTGTTTTCATTGCGAAGTATTCTGAAACTCCATTCAAGCACAGATCTTTCTCTAGTAACGTGTGTCCCACTCTAAACATGTATGTGTAAAAGGGACAAACTATGCTCAAACAACACTTCACCACTGATTATTGTTTCAAAAGCAATAACCTTGAGATGGGTCAGCAGGGAGGGAATGATCGCCCAACGAAATTAAATGAAACGAAATTTTATTAGAAAGCACCCAATAAAATGTTCTTAAGTAAAGTCTAAAAATATCTACAGTTTGCTAATGTCCGTATTTGTTAATGCGGTGAGATTGAGTAGTTACTTAATAATGAATTTAGTAATTATGTGTAAACTAAACAGATTTTCATTCAGTTCGTGCGATATCGTGAGCTATAATCTAATAATCGATACTTCCATTAGTGATCACTGCCTATTAAGTATACAATGTGTTTAAAAGGTACAAGTCACGTGTTTCGTTTAGAACGTAAAGTAATGATAACATAGCTGCATTTCTTCCGAATTTAAGAGGCGATCTGAGATATAGGTATTTGGAATTCGAAAGGTGGACGATGGACTAGGCTATCACTCATACGATTTGTCCCTTATAAGATCCAACTACTAATGTTAAAACAGAAAACAGCTTTGAATGACTGCATTAGGTAACTTTATATGTGCGTCGACGGCCGAGATATCTTCAAGTACTCACCATGTGCTTGAAAGTACAGCGTCTAGTACGTAAACATAATGTTACTAGCTTGGCTAGGAATATTTCTTAGAGAAATATCGAGGTTCTAAAACAGCAATACCCAAAGTAGGCAATAACGCCCCCTTGTGATCAGTGCAGACCTAAAGGGGGCGCTAAGAGACCCAAAAGGGGTGCGAAAAAACAATAAGTTTAAGTATGGAAAACTCTGCCACAAGTATAACTACGTATATATCCATAGGTATTGCATTATAACAATATTCTATATATATACCTATATAATGAGTAGTGATTTGATTACAATGTCCTAGGAAATCACGATTATAAAGTTTCCAAATAGTGGCATAAAAGAGAAAATTGTGCACTTGACTTTATGTTATACCACTTTATCCGTGGTTCATTAACATTTTATTGTTTAGAAAAAGACCGTGAACTTGGTAACATTAATTCTAAGCCACGCATGACAAAATAATTCAAACGCATAAAGTAATGAAAACTGTACGCCTGTATGAAACCAATATCAGATAAAACTCTCATAAAATCACGTCCAAGTACTTTTAACTTAAAACAATAACGTTTACTTAGGAATTTCTTCGTTCCAACACGGACAAGTAATGATAAACATCTGCATTGAGCTAGTATAGTATAAAATATTCTGTGAACCATCGTCCATTTTCTAGGTCATTTCACAATCGGAATGTTTGAAAAACATAGAGACTTCGAACGATCATGACTGTTAGGTACGTTTTGTTTCTTTGACCTATAGCAAACGTTGTTGATACTTTGCAGCGGATAGATTTGCTAAAACAATCAGTGATAGGTAAGTTTTTGTGGTAGCTAGTACCAACAACCTTAATTAATGTTTAAACTATGTATCATAACACATTATCATCAGCCACATAACATCCACTGCTGGACGAGGACTTCCCCCAATTAATTCCATGGTAAATTGGAGGGAAATGCCATTAATCGCCACGCTTGGCATGCGGGTTGGCGATCGCAGTAGTGTTGTGGTGTAACTCACAGAGATCGCTCCTGCCCGTTCCCTGGAGAGTACCCTCGAACGCCTCTTACGACCCCCAAGACGGGAAAACTCGGGCTGGGGTGGTGACACATGTATTCTATTCGCCGTCACCACACGGCTGGACCTTCACCATAACACCAGTGAAGAAAAATAGGTAGGTACTACAGAAAATTCGTCATTTTCTTCTCCAATTGGCCTCCGAGGCCTATTTATTACTAGAGGTATATACACAGTTACAGTTAGGTAGGTATGTACACTACCATAAATGAAAAATGTTCACGACCGTGCGCTAATTTGATGGAAGATTTTGGATGTGTCACTTATGGGGTCGAAAAATAAAATTGGGCCTAATTTAAAAAATATTTAAAGTAAAAAGAACAATTGATGTGAAATAAATATTAATAAAAAAATTGCCCTAAGTGCACAAAAGAAATGTTTAAATTTTGAACTTGAAACTATTTTTATTGGCGTTTAACTAGCACGTATCCGTAATTGATTCATAGATATAATTAAGTATGTGTTTAAAGAAATATCATAAGCCATATTCCCACGGTCATCTAACCCCAAACTGTGATTTCTTCAAAGGTTCTTTCAACGTAACTATTAAATAGAGTGTTTTTTGTAGGTTTTCTTTTATCGTATTCTTTGCATAAACTAAGTTAATGTAAGCTCCATGCTTACATAGCAGTTGCAATCATTACAGACGGGCCCGTTGGTATAGTGGTCAGCATGTCTGCCTCTGCTCCGTAGGGTCGATTCCCACCGGTGGCAGGTGCTTAGGTGATGAGCTTTTAAGCACCTGTTGGATGTGTCTGGGTGTTTTATTTATTGGTACTGGGTGTTGTTTAAATTAAAAAATATATATAAGTAAATACTTATATCTCGTTGTCTGATTTCCATAACACAAGTGCTTTACTACTTAACATGGGATGAAGGCAATGTGTGTGTTGTTGTAAAATAAAAATAAATAAAATAATATAACACTTCACGCCTTTAATCCAAAGAGGGGTAGGCAGAGGCACTTGCTAAAGCAAGTACACCACGGTTCACCAAGCGTATTTAACCCAACGTTACAGGGGGTGAGCCCATCGCCGTTATAGGGTTCACACACCTTGTGGTGTGCGGGTTTCATCACGATGTTGTCCTTCAGCGTAAGAGCGTTGCGTTGCGTACATAGGCTCTGAAAAAGAGTCCCATTGGTACACGTCCAGTAGCTGGACTCGAACCCGGGACCTCCCGGTTACTAGTCAAGACCGACCAACTGGATCACTGACGATAATGCTGCTGTAAAATATTTATTTATTTATTATTATTAATCATTCCCTGAAATTTTCATGGAATTTATGAAATGTTGTTGAACGTAATGGCCTTGATATTATTATAGCCCCGCTACACTACATTGAATTCTGCTGTACTTATGTTTGTAATCTCCTCCTAAAAGGCAAAACCGGCTGGGACAGCTGGTGTGTAAATTTCAATAGCTTCCTGGGCGATTTGAAAACACAACCTTGGACCTGACATCAAGACAGAAATATTGCAAGGTTTCCCGGTCCGCTAGTTACAACATAAAACAAATATGTCCAAGCAATTAGATACTTTTACACGAATATACATAGACGTGCAGTGTTCTTGGCCTTATTGATTTAATGAGAAATAATATTCTAGTATTCCTCAGTGTTTACTTGTATGATTGCCTACTCACTACAAACTGGATGGTTAAGTTAAATCTGGGTCTGGGACGATCGGCAAACAGCTTCACTTTCCTACGCAAATAAGTAATTATTAACCCGAGTCATGGATGAAAACAATTTTAATTTTACCTCGTAAAATCTAATAAACACATTTTCTTACCAAATAGGGGTGGGTAGGCTTTGCAAAACAAACCTGTCAAATTCAGGGTTCATAAATTATTGTAAGATAACCATAAACCTATTTTCCCTGCCGTACCCACATCTTTCGATTGAAAGTTAAGTAATTAAATAGTTGGATAATCCCGTAATTACATAATATAGTTATGAACACCTGGGTAGAGACTGTACCTGGTATAGTAGTGTACCTTGACTATTCGTAGGTAAATTGTCCATCACTATCACTACATTACTGTATAAAACAAAATCGCCTCCCGCTGTCTGTACCTATACAGAGTGTAAAAGGACCCCGAGCAACGGTCTCAGAAACGTTGTTGGGCTCGACAATATGAACAACTTTTACTATGGTGCCAATGTGGGGAAATGAAAAAAAAAACATTTAAACCTCATACATGTCTTGTGCCGAGGCAAAAATTGTCTACACACAGCAAAAGTGTGTAGGGATCAAGTACATTTTAGAAGATTGCAATCAAGAATATATTTTACAAAAACATAATTTATTCAAAATGTGGTGATAAGTCAATGATACAGGCATGGGGAATTAGGTAGGTAGGAGACCAACCCAGAAGATTAGATTTGATTTAAATAAATTAGATTTTTTTTAGAGCTAAAAATGTTCTTGATCCCTAGACACTTTTGATGTGTGTATTTCGTATGGGGATGAAATTTTTTTTGTTTTTCCCCGCATTGTCGCCATAGTAAAAGTTGTTCATATTGTCGAGCCTAACAACGTTTCTGAGACATTGCTCGAGGTCCTTTTAAACGCAGTATATGGTTAGATCTTTAAATATACGCAATGGATATTGATACGGTATCTTTAGTAGATAGAGTGATTCTTAACGAAGACTTATATTATATCTATAAAACATGCATATAATGGCAGAGAAAAGCTGTTAATAATGTATATTGACAAAACAATGTTTGCCGGTTCAGCAAGTAAGATATTAAGCACGTCTTTAAGCCCCTTCTGGTCTAAAAATAAATCAAATTGAAAGGGTGAAAAAAGTGTACGTCTTCCAATAGTCCCTTCCCCCACCCCTGCATACCTGTCTATCTAAATTAAAGTCTTTAGTCGATTAATATGCAGCATATTTGATAGCAGCACCACCCAAAATAAATAAAAGCTCGACACATCAATGAAACCAAGAATTAAAAAAAATATGCCCGAACCAGTTAGACAACCTCAAATAGGAGCTTGCCTAAACGAGAATAAACCTAATTTACAGGAAAATAGTTAAGTTACCTATAGGTTTAGGTACCCACCAAATCCTTGAATCTGTTATACATATAAGAGTCACGCACGCTATATTTTGTACTGGAAAAACCAGCTAAATCAGGCAGCCAAATAAGGTATTCAGGTTTACATTCCAATACACTAAATTAGACGAAAACTAAAAATAGATAGAAGTAAGACAGAAGCACTTCACTGCATACATACGTACCTACCGATACCAATACCTCTATACACGTTTCACCAAGCATATGTACCTCAACAAAAATGATTGTGTCCACACACCGTTTGGTATACCAAATTTTATATTTTTAGGCAATTTAAAAGAACATTGGGTAACTCACTATCCGATACATTTTATTACAAGCTATAATACTCGAAGTCAAACCCACAATCCCAAATTACAAGTCGAGTGACTACCACTGAACTAAAGTTTTCAAAAACATTATCGATTATAACAATAAAATACTAATTTATTGCTACCCGAAATAACAAACAACAAACGTATGTATGCCTTTTATTTTTGGGTAAACAAACAAGGATAACGAAAATCTACGTAGGTACCTATTTATTAAATTATAAGTTCAATGTGCCAATTTGAAGAAAAAAATATACTTATGATCCTTACCTGTAACTACTAAGTTCTCTCTGAACCTCGTTTTATAAAGAGCAAGAACAATGTCCCTATGGAAAATTTGATGTTGAACAAGTGAAAGTTGTACAAAGAAGTAAGTACCTACCTACCAATGTAGATAAATATTTACATGAACCGAGGCCTGATTTTTCACTCACTCGTCGAACAAAAGCCGAACCACGTGCGCAAAATTCCTATCAACTTTGAAAAGTATAAGTTTAAGTACCTATAGCTTTTAGAAAGTAGGAAGGTATACTCAGGTTAAATGTAAAAACCCAGTCATCAAGGGGAGAAAATGTTGATGAAAATGTGTTTTAAAACTTATTGAGTGACAGATAATGAAGCAATAAGCACCTACAGATACCTACCACCAAGGATCTATCATAAACCTTACCTTAGGTCCTTATTTGCGTAATGTTTCAGAAGGTTACTACCCGTTGCGTACCTACCTACTTAAATACCAAAATTTAAAGTGTGTATATGCATCAACTTGAAGGCAAGCCGATGGGAAACGTTCTGTATAGTACATTCACCATTTTTATATCTGTAAATGTGCTTAACTATTTATTCCAAAGGGTAGACAGAAACGTACCACAATCCCCGTACCCTCTTTCAGGTTTTTTTTTTAATTTTATTTTTGAGTCATTTTTTTTGCCATGTACAATTTAAAAGCACAAAATTAGCAAAGATTTTTGCTTTTAAACGCTTTAGAGCGGATCTTCTTGATACGGACGACTTTCTTCAAGTAATCGCTAATGCATTATTACCTTTTAAGTACATACATTAGATAATTATTTATTACGAATGAACAATTATCTAATAGGTAAGGCACAATCTAAACTGAGTACAAAATACCTAAGTAAACCTACTGTGTTCATTTTAAAGTCATCAAAGTTGTCAACCTTCCCTAGGCCCCAGATACAAGTTAATTAAGTAAAAACCGTTAATTAAACGAACGGCTAGCGGCGAACCTATCTACTAATGAAGTTATCAACGATGTTTTAAGAAAACGTTGAATAATAAAAAATATAAAACAGATTTTTTATCACAACCTCTTTTTTGTTAAAACATAATTTTATTTTAACTACCTAAATAAATTATGCACTCAGGTTTGTCCTAACTACCTAAGCTTCTTATTTTGATGTACCGTTTGATTGGAATTTAGATTTTAGAAAATTAAAAATAAATATTAAGTAGGTGCCTATTAAAAATATAACAACAGCTGATCGACCAGGTACTTACCGATATATTTCTCCAGGACTATGACCGCCATACTTTTTTGTAGTTGGTGTCTATGTTCTGTTTAAACTCTTTTTACAAAAACGTCTTTAATGGTGTGACTGCATAAATTAAGGAAACAGTTATTAAAATCGCACTAAAATGTTAAGTTTATCTCATGTTTGCGAGTGCCAGAATTTTCTTTTACGCGCGAAAATTTTGACAGAACGTAACCGCGCTTTTCAAATGTTGCTTGTGCGCTCGAGGCTGCGTTGTCAACTGACTGACCGCGATGGTGGCTGCCGAACCTCTACAGAGTTTGTGGTTCATAATAATATCACAGAATGAAGCACCGCGTGCGCACGTTTTCCTTTACATTTGTCAACAATAGCCGTAGCATTAGGTGACGACTGTAATGCATGTAGATTGTCGATACGAAATACCATTAGTAGGTACGTAAGTTCACAACACTTTCGCGGACAGTGAACGGCTTTATTAAGAAACGAATCTTTTACTGTGTCCGCGCATGTGTTAAAGCTCAAAAAGGAGCTAAAAGAATATCCATACCGAATGGTGTCACGGGCGGCTGCGTTGCAGACGGAAAGTAATCTAAACGCACCACCATCATACGTGGAATCGGTTCGCCTGAATCTTGATTATCTTATTCATCATCAGCCACATAACGTCCACTGCTGGACGAGGACCTCCCCCAATGAGATCAGTCATTTGGGGTGAAATGCCAGTAATCGCCACGCTTGGCAGGCGGGTTGGCGATCGCAGTGGTGTTGTGGTTTAACTAGAGCGCTGCTGCCCGTTCTCTAGAGAGCTCCCTCGGTCGCCTCTTACGACCCCCATGACGGGAAAAGTTGGGCTGGAGTAGTAACACATGTATTCTGTTCGCCGTCACCACACGGCTATTACCTTATTAGCAGATTATCTTATTATCCTTGCGCAATTACTACCCCCACAGCCTTTTGTGCGATTCTCATCGTCATGTATGCCCGTTATTGCCGTCATTTGAGACTTGCGAATAACAGCAGAATACACGTAATGAAATGCTCGTAGCTCATCTGGCTCCGGTGATAGCAACAAAGTTAAAAGTTTAGCAACTCTGCTCTTGGACACCTTTTGGGTGGCCTTTAAGTTAAGTATACACTTCACGCCTTTTAATCCCAAAGCGGGAAGGCAGAGGCACTTGCTTAATAAGCAAATGCCCACGGTTCGCCAACCGTATTTAACCCAACGTGACAGGGGGTGAGCCTATCGCCGTTAGAGGGTTCACACACCTTGTGGTGTGCGGGTTTCATCACTTCACAATAAGAGCGTTGCGTTGCGTACATAGGCTCTGAAAAAGAGTCCCATTGGTACACGACGACCCGCGACCTTCCGGTTACAAATCAAGTATCCGACCAACTGGACCACAGACGCTCTTTAAGTGTGACTTTTAAATGCGTTTCCGTGCTTCAAGCAGGTTATGCTGTGTCCCAGGTACTGTGTCGACGAGGCGACGGGCCAGTCGTTAAGATTTTTGTGTGGAATTATTTTTGATCTAACGACGTTCTTGATACAGGCTTTGCTCCACGGTTCGACTATGTGTTCGACTATAGCCACACTAGGCCAAATAAATAAAAAGTTGACTCTGGGTCTTCCCGCGTAAACCCTACCCGTTTGCAACTAAGATAGACAGAAGAAGAAGATTCCACGTGCCACAGGTTTAATAAAAAGCCATTTCTAGTCATTTTGAAATTCTTAAATCTTTGTTATGCTAAATGTGGTCGAAGGGGCCTTATGATCCTAAGGTTCTCTCCACTCCCTTTTGGGGATTACGGACGTGAGTGTACCTATGTATGTATTTCTCGATAACCTCACGTATTATTTAACACTTTCTCAAATGTGCTAATTTCTTTCAAAGATAAAAATTCGTCAAAGTATTCGATCCACTGAAAACCGTTTGATAAGTATTCCCTGTGCCCCACGGACAGAGATTTTATTTGATAAGCTATCATACATTATTTATTAGATTACTTACGAAATCAAAATAGTACTTATAGTAAAATCTCCTGACATATACAATCAAAATGTTTACCTACACAAGAAACAAGTCGTTTTACAAATGGGGAATTTTCAGTGCCCTCAGTCTCCTCATGATTGAGAGAAACTGTTATGTGGATACAACGGATACAATAAAGAATTATTATTATTATTATTTTCTTGTCTTAGTTATAACAGATGGCGCTAGCTGTAGTAGGGGGATAAAAGTCAAGGAAATGACAAACTTCAAGCAGTCAGTATTGAAGGTGACAGTTAATTTCTTTATCGTTCGTTCACATGTTATAAAGTAGTCTGAAGTTTGAATAACTTGCCCAATTATTAAAAAACTGTACTAAAATACAACTCACCGAAGCCCCCCTGGACACCTACTAGCGACATCTAGATAAGCAATTTTTGGAGTTTGAAAATTCCCCATTGTACCTACGCACTTTGTGGTTTACCTACGTATTCGACCCCTGTGCTGTGATTTAGAATGAATGGTCACATAATCTGTCTTGGTACGTTTGCGTTCATAAGACACAAAACATCTTATGTTCACTATAACCCACTCTCACGCGATGCTCTCACAGAAAGCAACTTGTGCTTCGTTTGTGGTAATGTTGCTTCGTACCGTTTAGATTATATTAGTCAACATTTTACAGTTTTTCAATTTAATTACTTAGTGGGATCCAAGACATCTTTCTCCTTCCACAGAGATCTAGCCTAGAGTAGTCGCTGAATAAGATTGGATCTATTCTGAATTTCTGAATGCCGATTCTGGCTTTAACAGGAGTGGCAGTGATGGGAAAGAGATTTTCCACTATGCCTGTTGCCTGTATGTTTATTGGCTCTTAGGCTGTGTGATTCTTGTCAATCCTCATCAAAGTAACAAATTAAAAACACAACTGACAGTTCGGTAATCGGTTGTCAAAAACGTCTGTCACAACAATAAACAAGACGAAGTGAGTGCTCTAATAGAACTTTACAAGAAAACCAATTATTTTGCAAATATAAGTACAGTCTTATCACTCGAATGGATGAAAAATGATAACAATGAAAAAACAGATCGAATAGTTTATCCGTTATCCGTCTGATTAAAGGTACTTACAGAGGGGTTTGATAAAAACATCGATCAGCCATTCAAAATTTCAAACTTGAGATAAAACGACGCGCGAAACGTAGGTAAGAGGGAGGTGGACTGTGTGTGTGTGACCTTTGTAACCAGCATTTATTGTCGACTTAATTTTATTAGCACTTTAGTGTATATAGCTAAGTAGTCTATAGTTATTGCTTTTATTCACTGCAATTTTACAATGTTATTAGGACGTATTAGTCAGCTGTGTTTGCGAAGATCCATCCACGTCTCTAACAAATTAAGCCAAGGAATGGGTATCGAAGGCAACACAATTTTAGCGGAGAGTTTGAAGAAGCAGGTATGTGTTTTGAATTTCTTATTGGAAATGTATAACTAATTAAATATGTAATAAGTGCATAAATTGAGTTGAACAAAATCTTAACTTAGGTAGATGTAATATATAATAATTAAACTAGAACAAAAACCCCATTTTAAGTTAACTATTATAAGTAACTCAATGCTCTTGCAAATTGTGAAGATATGTTGGGAAGAAACTTCATGTAGGTATCTAAGTACAGTAATGTAGCTTTTCCACTGCTAAGTATAACCTAAATTTGATTTAAATTTCATTGAACACAACATAATTCAGTTAATCATTTTATATTTGCTTCCAGGGGGTTGAATATGTTTTTGGAATAGTTGGTATTCCAGTAATTGAAGCTTCGTTGGCATTCCAAGCTGCAGGTTTGAAATATGTTGGTATGCGAAATGAACAAGCTGCCGCCTATGCTGCCCAAGCAGTTGGTTATCTTACTGGTAAGTATTAAAGTTTGCACTTATTTAGTCTATGAAAACTTTTAACCCTTTTGGGGAGACTTCACATCTCATCAACCGAGGGAACTCTCCAGACAATGGGCAGCAGTGCTCTCTGTGAGTTTAAACCACAACAACACTGCAACCACTTACATTAGGTTATTTTAGTTATTTGACTCTTAAATTGTCTGTACTCCGGCAAGTCGTTCCACATCCTGGAGGTACGCACTATGAAAGTGGACGCAAACTGTTTGGTTTGCGTAAATGGCAAATCCACCAAATAGGACTGAAAATATAAAATAATGTTCATGTTCTTATATTCAATACAGTTACAGACCCATATTTTTACTATGACAGGCAAACCAGGAGTATGCTTAGCAGTATCAGGTCCAGGACTTCTGCACTGCATTGGTGGCATGGCCAACGCTCAGGTCAATGCCTGGCCTCTGCTTGTGATTGCTGGATCCTGCCCGCAAGACCATGAAGGCATTGGTGGATTCCAGGAGTGGCCACAGGTAAATGATCTTCTGAAATGAAGATCCTCCACTAATGCTCAAAATATTTCTTTCTCCTTTTCAAGGGATAATTATTATTATTCATAGTCAACACTAAATACCGGTCACACAATATTGTATCAGTTCATAAAACAGATAAAATAAAAAAATATTACTAAATCTGTCCTGCACATCTTGTGTATATTCTGTTCTATCGTTCTACATTCTTCCACTGATAACAGTTCATTTGTTCTTTTTTGTGGACACATACTAATTTCCTGGCTAGCCTGTGTTTGGAAAGTGCTTAGAATATACTTAACTTCTGTTTGTTGTTACCTAATGTTTCAATAATTCTGGAGTGTAAATGGAGCAGCAATGGAATGTAAAACTGTTACCTATGAGATGACACTTATAGACCATTGTCAAAGAGTTTCACATTGAGTTCTTGAATTAGTTAAAAATTTGTCACAAAAGTTTTGTTTTTCAATTTTGTAATTGTTATTATACTTCATTAGTATTCTATGATTAGTACATTAGTAGGCAATGTAACTAACATTTTTTGTCACTGAATTTAAATTAAGCTCCTGAAACTGGTTGGTAACTATCTACTTATCAGAAATAAATTAGTAAATAATGTGATAAAAACCCGAATTGGTTGTTTTGAGGGAAATATGTTGCGAGAATAAGAATACCTTCGCACAAATACACATATGTTATCACTATGTGGTTTTCGTGCATGGTCGTACTTATCAGTCAAAACTACTCACGTTTTTTTTCCTATTTAGGCAATTAAGCACAGTAGTTAAGGCGTAAAGAGAAAGAAGACCTGTAATGAACCAGCGCTAATTAGAAAAGGTGAACTGATTATAATATGGGCAAGATACCTGTGCAGAAGAGATGGATGCGAGAAGCCGAAAACAAATCGAAAGGGCGTGCAATTAGTGAGGCCTATGTCCAGCGAATATGGGCTCATGATTGTGTCAGTGAGAAATCCAGTTGTTACTGGTAGTGTGACCACTACTGGATTTGTATGGATTAACCCTCTGACAGTGCTGGTTACGAGCTTACTTTCTGTTTATCACTAGAAACCCGGCGAACTCCGTTTCGCCACCAGATGGGTTCGTTTCGTTTACCCGCTTTTCTGTTGAATTTTTTCCTGAATTTTCTTTGCTATAAACCTCACGGAGCCGAGACCTT